>BDJD01003910.1:18285-101635 GCA_002564525.1 Rosa multiflora
GAGTAACAAAAACCCAGTGGGACAAAAATAACCTCTGTCGAAGGGGAAAAAGAGCACAACACATCCTTCATGTTTCGAGACCATACATGTAGACATCTCCCCCTGATGACTACGTTCATGGGAGATTGGATAACTTCCGTAAACGATGCTACCAACACGTTTCTCGAAAGTAGAATTTAGGCAATGACTTAGTGAGCAAGTCTGCCATATTTTCCTCAGATTGAACCTAGTTCACTTTGATTTTGAGGAGAGTCTGTTGTTGCTGATTATCCTTGGTGTTGTCGCTTTTGATGTAGCCTTGCTTCATTTATTCAAAACAAGCAGCATTATCCTAAATGCTCGTAGGCTCATCTGTGGTAGACTTCAAACCACAATTGTTCGAACATGCGTAATTATGGATCCAATCCATATACATTCACAAACCACTTCGTGAAGAGCAATGATCTCTATATTGTTCGAAGGTATAGCGACTTGGGTCTGTTCTGTAGACCACCAAGATATCATGGTCTTTACCCATAGTGAACACTGAACCAGTTTTTCTGACTTTTGTGTGGATCAGAGAGATACCCAACATCAGCAAAACCTTCCAAAACACATGTCATTTTGGGATGGGGATAGCGGACGCAGGCCAGTGTTGGCGGCGTTCCCTGTGTGTTGGGGAACGCCGGGATAGAATAAGCCCATATCAACCGTACACCTCAAGTACTGAAATATATCTTTTACACCAATCCAATGGCGTCGCGTTGGCACAAAGCTATATCTAGCTAACAAGTTCAGAACATATGAGATGTCCGATCTTGTGTATTGGGGTAAGTACAATAATGCGCCTATTGTACTTATGTAGGGCAGTTCCGCCTCTAGCATATCTTCACCATCATCCTTCGGACGAAGAGGGTCCTTTTTAGGATCAAGATTACGGAAGATCATGGGGGTGCTTGAAGGCTTGACCTTGTCAAAATGCCTAAGCATCTATCAACACGATGCTCAAGTTCCAAACCGAGACATAATTGTGTTCTCCCAAAATCCTTCATTTCCAACTCGGATTTCAAGTGTTCAACAATTTCCCTTAATTCTTTAAGGGCTTCCAATGAAGATCATGTCCAACATGAACTGTGATAAAATATGAAACTTGTTATGGAAACGCGCGGGCATATCCCTTCCCAATCAAGCAGTAGTCACTTTAGTGAGCGTTTCAATCTCTTTGTAAAACGCGCCCCGTGGTCTGGAGCCACTTGTCTTGGGTAAATTAAGTTCACCATGAACCTTCATGTGTATTATGTATCTAGATCCCCATATAGATACGTAGTAACCACATTCGTAAGTTGCATGTTCAATTATTCGGAAACTACCAAACTGACAGGGTAGTGGAGTGCAATGACATCCATTACGAGAGAATATGTCTCATCGTAGTCGATTCCATGGCGTTTTGTGAGAAGTCTTGCGCCATAAGGCGAGATTGCCATCTCTTTTGCTCATCACACTTTCTAACAAAGACCCATTGGCCAATAGGTTTTATGTTAGGATGTGTTGACATCACTGGCTCAAAAACCTTCCTTTTCGTTAGAGAATCCAACTTAACCTGGGAAAATTTCACAAATGGTCACTCAATTATGACTCATTCGACACTTTGGTTACTAAAGTTTCAAATATATCACTTTGGTCACTCAACTATTACATTGTCAATCACTTAAGTCACTCAAAGAGTATTTTTTATAATTTTTTTTAATGAAAAAAATTAACAAAGTAACTTAAGTGATTGATAATGTAATAGTTGAGTGACCAAAGTGATATATTTGAAACTTTAGTAACCAAAGTGTCGAATGAGTCATAATTGAGTGACCATTTGTGAAATTTTCCCAGGTTAAGTTGGATTCTCTAACGAAAAGGAAGGTTTTTGAGCCAGTGATGTCAACACATCCTAACATAAAACCTATTGGCCAATGGGTCTTTGTTAGAAAGTGTGATGAGCAAAAGAGATGGCAATCTCGCCTTATGGCGCAAGACTTCTCACAAAACGCCATGGAATCGACTACGATGAGACATATTCTCTCGTAATGGATGTCATTGCACTCCACTACCCTGTCAGTTTGGTAGTTTCCGAATAATTGAACATGCAACTTACGAATGTGGTTACTACGTATCTATATGGGGATCTAGATACATAATACACATGAAGGTTCATGGTGAACTTAATTTACCCAAGACAAGTGGCTCCAGACCACGGGGCGCGTTTTACAAAGAGATTGAAACGCTCACTAAAGTGACTACTGCTTGATTGGGAAGGGATATGCCCGCGCGTTTCCATAACAAGTTTCATATTTTATCACAGTTCATGTTGGACATGATCTTCATTGGAAGCCCTTAAAGAATTAAGGGAAATTGTTGAACACTTGAAATCCGAGTTGGAAATGAAGGATTTTGGGAGAACACAATTATGTCTCGGTTTGGAACTTGAGCATCGTGTTGATAGATGCTTAGGCATTTTGACAAGGTCAAGCCTTCAAGCACCCCCATGATCTTCCGTAATCTTGATCCTAAAAAGGACCCTCTTCGTCCGAAGGATGATGGTGAAGATATGCTAGAGGCGGAACTGCCCTACATAAGTACAATAGGCGCATTATTGTACTTACCCCAATACACAAGATCGGACATCTCATATGTTCTGAACTTGTTAGCTAGATATAGCTTTGTGCCAACGCGACGCCATTGGATTGGTGTAAAAGATATATTTCAGTACTTGAGGTGTACGGTTGATATGGGCTTATTCTATCCCGGCGTTCCCCAACACACAGGGAACGCCGCCAACACTGGCCTGCGTCCGCTATCCCCATCCCAAAATGACATGTGTTTTGGAAGGTTTTGCTGATGTTGGGTATCTCTCTGATCCACACAAAAGTCAGAAAAACTGGTTCAGTGTTCACTATGGGTAAAGACCATGATATCTTGGTGGTCTACAGAACAGACCCAAGTCGCTATACCTTCGAACAATATAGAGATCATTGCTCTTCACGAAGTGGTTTGTGAATGTATATGGATTGGATCCATAATTACGCATGTTCGAACAATTGTGGTTTGAAGTCTACCACAGATGAGCCTACGAGCATTTAGGATAATGCTGCTTGTTTTGAATAAATGAAGCAAGGCTACATCAAAAGCGACAACACCAAGGATAATCAGCAACAACAGACTCTCCTCAAAATCAAAGTGAACTAGGTTCAATCTGAGGAAAATATGGCAGACTTGCTCACTAAGTCATTGCCTAAATTCTACTTTCGAGAAACGTGTTGGTAGCATCGTTTACGGAAGTTATCCAATCTCCCATGAACGTAGTCATCAGGGGGAGATGTCTACATGTATGGTCTCGAAACATGAAGGATGTGTTGTGCTCTTTTTCCCCTTCGACAGAGGTTATTTTTGTCCCACTGGGTTTTTGTTACTCGGCAAGGTTTTTAGCGAGGCAACGAGAGAAGCACCGCGTTTGGGCAACACAAGGGGGAGTGTTCAAGTAAATCCCTATTTGTGTGTCTGGCCCAAACTCTAGGTTACTTAACCTAGTGGTAATAGGGTTTAATTAGAAGAATCTAGATATTCCTATTCAATATATGATTACCTTTCCTTGTATGATTCGGATTCTATGTATTGTAATCCTCTATATAAAGAGGCCCCTATTATCAAAGAGAATATACAGCGATTTTCTCTCAATTCTCGTTTCTCTAAAACAGATAATACATTTATCCTTGATCATTCTTTCATTTATTATGTCTTTTGGATAGTATTGTATTGTATGTATTGTATTTATCTTCGTTAATAATTCAATTGTAGTTTTGCTTGTTTTAATGGAATTTTTATTTAGAAGTTTTAGTCCTCCTTCTCTATGTTTTTGTTTTTGTTTTCCTTTTATTTTTAAAAAAGTGTAAAAGTAATATAAGATATATAAGAGGCCGATGATTCTGGGCATGCCTCTTGGACTTAGAAATGTACCGGATAAACTTGTTTGGCACTTTGCCAAGAATGGGACATATGGTGTGAAGTCTGGGTACCAGGTTGCCAGGGATATGATGACTCGGCAACATGTTGATAATGCAGAATCCAATGCCAATGGATGCAAGAAGGTTTGGAAGAAAATTTGGGGAGTTAATGCACCACACAAAATTAAGGTGTTTATGTGGAATGCGGTGAATGGCTTCTTACCATGTGCAGCCAACCTAAAACAAAAGAAGATTCTAGAGGATTGTAGATGTTGGCAATGTGGGTGGCATAGTGAGTCGGTGATGCATGTACTTTGGGATTGTCCCAAAGCTAAGAAAACATGAAAAAAGACCCTTCTGCAGGGAGTTTGTAGAGTGTGGCAGGAACCCACTTTTCTTGACTTGGTGCATCACATAATGTTCCATAGCTTCAGGAACTGAACTGGAAATCTTTTGCTGCACAGCTTGGTGGATTTGGAGAAACAAAAATCTGAACAAGTTCGATGGAAAGAATTTGGAGCCTGCAGAGGTTGCACGTTTAGCTAGGAAATGTAGAATGAGTTCGTGAGTTTGGGAGCTTCGAAACACAAGTTGACTACTGCTGAAGTCCATGCCCAAGTCAGTTGGAAACCTCCACAGCCAGGGCATCTTAAAATGAACTTTGATGGGGCTCATGATGTAAAAAAATGGAGTTTGCAGTCTGGGGGTTGTTTTCAGAGACAATCAGGGAGTATTGAAAGGTGTTACTGCAGTCCCACAAGTTCGTAACCTCACCCCAAGATCCATAGAGGCATTGGCATTTCAGATTTGCGATTCATGTTGGCTTCACTAATATTGAAGTGGAAGGAGATGCCCTCTCAGTCATCAATGCTTTGCAAGAGAGTTCGGAGGACTATAGTACTGAGGGTCATTTACTTGACGAAGTTAGGCATTTATTTCAGTCTTTTTCTAGTTGTAGTAGCCACTTTGTAAAACGAAAAGGTAACAAGGTTGCTCATCGTTTGGCAAAATGTCAGCCTTTACTTTGTCTGGAGTCGGGGCTTAGTTGGCTTCATCAGTGTGTCAGTATAGATTTCCAGTGTGAAGTCTAGTGTGGTCAATTCTTTGCAGCAATTACTAGTTGTTTGTTGCAAGGTTTTGTTCCATCACTCTATGTATGCAGTTTCATTATTATTAATGAAGTTCTATTTGATAAAAAAAAAAAAAAAGATATATATAAGAGGCTCAAAACAAAACAAGCACTAAAAAAAATTAATTGTATTTATATTTATTTGTATATAACAAAAAAATTTAATAATATATTGACTTGACTCATTAACTTTCGCAAGCGTACGAATCGTTGTCAAGATAGGGAAGTATAATGCCCAAAGTTATCGTACCACGGGGATTAGTGGCTAACCCACAATCCTTGGGTGGTCGGAACTAAAGTCACTAAGCAAACAAAATAAAAATAAAGTGAATAAAAAGGCTAATCTAAGGCACCAAGCCTTAGCAACGCTCGACTTTGGTCTTCACCAAAGCCTAATCAAAACTAAGAGCCTAGTGGTGGATATAAACAAATGAGTCGAAAATTGTAGGAAGTTTTGAATTGTGAATTAACTAAACTAAAAGCAATCGAAAAGTAAACTAAACAACTAATTAACTAACTAGAAAATTAAATTTGGGTTTTCAAATTAATGGGAACATGGGAGTGTCGGGTGATTCACACTAACTCTCTTGCAAACATCGATGTCAATTTCATAAATGCATGCATTTCCTATATGTGTTAAGTCTCGTATTTAGTACCGGTCAAGGCTACTAAACCAATTATCCTTTCGGTGTATCGATTATGCCGGTTAGGGCCACAATCAACTCTCTAATTTAGGCATTACGCCGGTTAAGGCCGCAATATCTAAAATTAGAGGCCTAGAGTGCAAGATAATAGAGACCCAAGCAAGCTTAGCTACAATTAAGCTAACTAATGGTCACCACACTTAAATCCTAAATGCCACAAGACTAATAAGTTGTCAATTTATCAATCAATTCATCACAATTGCCCACAACATAATTTCAAAGGGTGACAAAGCCTAGAAACATGCTTCTAAGGACCAATACATTCGGATTTAAAGCATACACAATGGAAATTGTATTTATTAAAATTAAAGCATCAATATTTATTCAAGATGAGTTAGGGCTTCACAACCCTAACTCCCAAAATTGAACTGCTCACTATCCATAGTTAAATACATCATCAATAGCAAATAAAATTATGGAATAGATAATAAGGAAGAGAGGGGAGAATTAGCTTGGCTCACTTCTAGCTACGGGCTAGTATGAACCAAGTAATTTCTTCACCCAACTACCCAAAATGGAGGTGTGGTGCTCTTAGTGATGATTCCTTTGAAGCTTTGAGTGAGACGTTCTAAATTCCCAAAAGATTACTAAGAAAATAATAAAGAAAATATGATGGGAAGGTGATTGATGGGAGATGGCAGCAGCCCTCCCCGTTTGGCTCAGCGGCAGTTTTCTGGTGTGGCTCCTGCTAGGGTGAGGACCGTGAGGTTAGTCCATATACATATGTGGTCGTGGTTACTGCTCTGCAGAGAGAGAGAGAGAAAGAGACTTCATATGCTGTGCTTGTGGTCGAGAGGAAAAGAGGGAATTGGGGTCAGCGTGGAGAAAATCTGGTCAAGGTTAATTGGAGTATGTGCCACGTGTCAAGCTTGGATTGGTGGCTGCCAATTAAACCACTCTGCACGTGCATGGTTTCTACAGTTCAACCATAGCTTGATTAATTAAGCTAATTAATCAACGAAAATTCTACAATGCTCCGAGCATACCATGCTTGGGCACGTCAGCATCTTATGGGCCGTCGGATATATGCTCCTTAATCGAATGGTTGAGAATACTGACCGGCTGACCTGCTTACTATTTTATATAGTTGAAAAAGTTACTGTGTAGTAAACAGTTGTCGGGCATGAGTGTCGCAATCGCGGAGTAACCTGAAGGAAGAGTCTGTTCCGACAAAGTAAAATTCATGGATGTACCAACAGCCACTTTCCACGGATCGGAGTAAAAGGAGTAGAGAGAGTGAGACTTTAGGAAGAGAAGAGTGGGAGCTTGCTGGCGAAGCAAATAGGATTAGATCAATCTCAAATACGATCGACAAACAGACGCACTCTTTCTCAGACCCCCAATTTTTGTGTCTATTCGCAGCAGCAGCTAGCCGAGTGAGTAAATTTCAACTCTCTAGTTTTACGGCTCTCGTTCTACATCAATTTTATGCTCTCTGTTTTACAAATCTTGTTACAAAGCTAAAGAGTAGATCTTTTAGATATGACTTGCTGCTAAATGGGTATAATTTAAATGTATATATGCAATGGAATTCATTCGAGTTTCTTGATGAGATGGAGATTGTAAAATACACAATCTGAATATACATGAATTGTTCAACTTTATGTTTTTGAATAAGATAGTTGGGTACGTTGGGTATCCTAATTCTTAAGAAGTCAGCTTTTTTACCAAGTCTTGAGGAGTGAAGTTGAGTAGGAGTCTTGTTTTGATTTACTTCCTTAATTTATGTAAAAGCTGTTCCAAGTGCAATCTATATATGTAATTGAAACAGAGGAAATAAGATAGGCTTTTGAGTCGAATTGCTCAGTAAGCTTTCAGTTACAATTCTCTCTTGCTTTTAACATGAATTGCTCTTAAACCCTAGAGTTGAAATTGGAAATTGAAAATTTTCCAGTATGAAAGTGTTGAATGTTGAAAATTTTGCTGAATGAGTTCGTTTATGACAACAGGTTATTTGATAAAAGAAGACATGAATTTGGAGCATGCTAGTTCCGGAGACGGAAGATTGAGCTAGGTTGCAGGTTTATAATGCAGCAACAACAATCTTTTGCAGGAAGTGACGGTGTATTTTCTTGGGATGCAACTTCTGATCTTAAGTGCGTCTTTTCGATTTAGTTTATACAATGAATTGATATTTTCTGCTGTTTCTGTGATGGAAAGTTTTTATGAGTTATGACCAACATTCTTTCTGTTTATCTTTTGTTGCAGACTTGGACTCCTAAAGACTTGTTAAACAAGCTTTTAGTATGAATTCTTTTAGTTCTTATCATCAACTTGATCATTCTGTATTTTACTTGCAGGTATCTAACCCGGAAATATCCTTTTCAGTGTCTGATGTGAAGGACAAGTACAAGGTCTGATCCATTTCCTCTGTTTTCTTTCACACTGCAGAGTATCCTTCCACGTATTTGGTTTTGGCCCAAGTATATTTTGAATATACCTTCAGGTTTCGGCTATATTTCAGACGTTATATATAACTTTGTAAAAGAGTACCTATGATGAGACCATTATTTAGAAGATACACACTGCATTTTTTTTTCCTTAGAGTTATATATGCAAGGAGATGAATTTCAGTTATTTGTATCCAGGTTTTCATAGCTTGTGGGACGAGTCAAGGAGAAGACCCCTTTCACAAACCCCAACCGGGGTTGTGGCATATATATGTTGGAACAACACGTCAACTCTGGCATTTCCATTGATATGAAACAGTTATTGAACTCCTTTTTTTTTTTTTTCATGGGATTACACATCACTACTTTTCACATAGATTCATTAGAAATGCTACCCTACTAAGTTTAGTTTGTTTGTCTTCTTCTTCTTTTTTCTTTTTCTCTATTGCATTTGTTATTTAATGGATGCAGACATCATTATAAATAAAAGCTCTTTCTGTTTGTAATGTAGATCTTTTTATGTTGGTGATGCTGCTGGAAGAAGCAATGATCACAGTGATGCTGTCTTAAGTTTGCAGAGGTACAAATTAAAGTTTTATATATTATATTTTATGCTCCAATTGTATTCATTGTTGCATACTTAATATCTATTTCCTTTGATCCATTATCCTTTGAGCATAGTAGCTTTCCTTATGCCAATCTATCCAGGCTAAGCCAAATTTAAAAGTTGTGCTAAGCTATGCAGTTTTACTTCCCTTTTGGACCTTATAAATTGCCAATTTCTTGAATTTTGCCACAGTTCTGTTGTCAGAGTTTTGGACTAACTGATCACCTGTCAGAATTTAATTGAAAAATGCTTCAAGTGCGTTCTCATCATATGTGCTGCTTGGGAATTACTTTATTATTCTCCGCCTCTTATAAATTTAAGAAGCTTCTATGCTTACAGATTTTTCTTTTGCAGGCCAATGGTTTAAAGTTTTATGTCCCAGAGGAACTTTACGGTCATCAAATCCTACTAGGAAATTCAGTGTCACGTTGGTATTCAACATAGTTTTTTTATAGCAGGTGATTTTGATATAGACAGCCCCCTTTGTAAAGGAAATTGTGTATTGGCTATTAAGCTCCCTTTTCAAGCTCTTGCCAGTAGGTTATCTTTGCAGGGTGTCTAGGAATTTCACATATGTTTTTGAATACATAACTCCGAGGATAATGAATAAAATCGGGACGTTGAAGGGTTTTCCCTCTTTTCTCTTCATCAAATATGAGACACTGTTAATAATAAGATCAATTTCATGTCCTACACTCCTAATCAACGGAATTCGAAAGCTAATCTGAATTGGCAAGCAGGCAAGGCAAACCGGCAAAATTGAACCCAACATCCCTTGTTGATTAGATTGCATTAATGAATCAAGCTACATTATCCCTTGTTGATTGGAAATTTGGAATGTTGTTTGGAGAAGTGGTTTTTTTCCTCTTCTTGTTGGATGATAGTGATACCACACAAGAATTTACCAAGTCTACACGTTTCGGTTGCTGGTGTTTAAAGAAAGATTAGTATTCCATGAGAAAAAGAAAAGGAACAAGAAAAAAAGAGTATGAGAAAAGTAGTCGTTTAATGTTGAGAACCAAGTATAACAAGACTATTTGATCTATCGACAACATAAGTGAAAAGTCCAGAGTTCTAGAATTATATTTTGAAAAGAAAATAAACAATGGACTTTTTTTTTTTTTTTAGAATTAAAATAAACAATGGACTTGAATTAGAATACTGTATGAAATTTTCATTGATCTTATCTGATTTATGTTTTTTCATTAAAAATTAGTTTTTTTTTGTTCGATACTTCATTAAAAATTACTTAATTTGTAGAATATACTAATTACAAATTAGTCTAATAAAAACTTAGGAGTATATCTTAGCATTCCACGTACCCAACCAATTAACCCCATCTGCCGTCATTTCGACATGAAATAAATCGGTCAACCCTTTAAAACCTTCTACTTCTCTAAGGGGAGCCAACCCTTGATGAGATAAAATTCCCGAAATTTTTACATTAGTTGATATAGCTCCTACCGACGAGAGCGTGACAGCTGACAGATCGAAAAAATAAGTTACGAGTGAGCGGTTATGAGCATATTAGTTTTATGTTATATTTAAGGTTTAGAGTTGACCTACTAGATCGAGACCCAAATGACGACGAAAATAGCTGAAATTTTGACCATAACCATTTCTTCTTGTTATGATAACATCCTATAGTCGATTTTGATGAAATCTATTTCCTACACATTGTTGCTCATAGAAGGTATACTTTTCATTACCACAAATGAGCTAGTTATACCACATTAGTGAACATATAAGAATTTTGTGCGATAAAAAAAACTGAAATTAAAAATCGATAAATTTGATATTACTCATCTATTTATGGCGTATTAGTAGGCATTGTGTAAAAAAATTAACCCAATCTGCCGTCATTTTGACATGAAATAAACCGGTCAACCCTTTAAAAGATTCTACTTACCTAAGGGGAGCCGACCATTGATGAGATAAAATTCCCTAAATTTTTACATTATTTGATATAGCTCCTACTCACAAACTCACGAGAGCGTGAGAGCTGACAGATGGAAAAAATAAGTTACGAGTGAGCGGTTTTGAGCATATTAGTTTTATGTTGCATTTAAGGTTTAGGGTTGACCTACTAGATCAAAACCCAAATGAAGACGAAAATAGCTGAAATTTTGACCATAACCATTTCTTATTGTTATGATAAAATCCTACGGTCGATTTTGATAAAATCTATTTCCTACACATTATTGCTCATGGAAGGTATACTTTTCATTACAACTAATAAGCTAGTTAAACCACATTAGTAGACATATAAGAATTTTGTGCAATCTAAAAAATCGAAATTGAAAATCGATAAATTTGATATTACCCATCTATTTATGGCGTATTAGTAGGCATTGTGTAAAAAAATTAACCCAATCCGCCGTCATTTTGACATGAAATAAACCGGTCAACCCTTTAAAAGCTTCTACTTACCTAAGGGGAGCCGACCATTGATGAGATAAAATTCCCTAAATTTTTATATTATTTGATATTTCTCCTACCCACGAGAGTGTGAGAGCTGACAGATCGAAAAAATAAGTTACGAGTGAGCGGTTATGAGCATATTAGTTTTATGTTGTATTTAAGGTTTAGGATTGACCTACTAGATCGAGACCCAAACGACGACGAAAATAGCTGAAATTTTGACCATAACCATTTCTTCTTGTTATGATAACATCCTACGGTCAATTTTGATAAAGTCTATTTCCTACACATTGTTGCTCATAGAAGGTATACTTTTCATTACAACTAATAAGCTAATTATACCACATTAGTAGGCATATAAGAATTTATTGCAATCCAAAAAATAAAAATAAAAAATCGATAAATTCGATATTACTCATCTATTTATAGCGTATTAGTAGGCATTGTGTAAAAAAATTAACTCAATCCGCCGTCATTTTGACATAAAATAAACCGGTCAACCCCTTAAAAGCTTATACTTCCCTAAGGGGAGCAGACCATTGAGGAGATAAAATTCCCGAAATTTTTACATTATTTGATACAACTCCTACCCACGAGAGTGTGATAGCTGAAAGATCAAAAAAATAAGTTACGCGTGAGCGGTTATAAGCATATTAGTTTTATGTGGTATTAAGGGTTTAGGGTTGACCCAGTAGATCGAGACTTAAACGACGACGAAAACAGCTGAAATTTTGACCATAACTATTTCTTCCAATCATAGCAATATCAAACGGTCGATTTTGATGAAGTCTATTTCATCCGCGTTGTTGCTTGTAGAATGTGTACTTTTCGATACAACTAATAAACTAGTTAGACTACATTAATAGACATATAATGATTTTGTGCAGTCCAAATAATCAAAATTGGAAATCGATAAATTTGACATTACCCATCTATTTATAGAGTATTAGTAGGTATTGTGTAAAAAGATTAGCCCGATCTACCGTCATTTCGATATCAAATAAAGCAGTCAACCTTATATACACACATACTTCACTCAGGGGAGCTTTACCTCGAGGAGATAAACTTTTCAAAATTTTTACATTATTTGATATACCTCGTACCCATGAGAGTATGAGAGTTGACAGACCGAAAAAATACGTTGCGAATGAGTAGTTATAGCTTATTAGTTTTATGTGTATTTAGGATTTAGAGTTAACCTAGTAAATCGAGATCTAAATGACGACGAAAATAGCTGAAATTTTGACCATAACTACTTATTCCTATCATGACAATATCCTACGGTCAATTTTGATGAAGTCTATTTCATACACATTGTTGCTCATAAAAGGTATACTTTTCATTATAACTAATAAACTAGTTATACCACATTAGTAGACAGATAACAATTTGTGCAATCCAAAAAATTGAAATTAGAAATCGTTAAATTTGACATTACCCATATATTTATAGCGTATTAACATGTATTGTGAAAAATACATTATTTTAAGCTTTTGGTTCAAAATTCGGTCAATCAACTAGGTTTTTTTTCTTATTTTTATTAACTCCACACTTCAAATTGTAAGACTATTAATGAATATAAGACTTGATATACGATAATAAAATATGCGTTACAATAAGTTGGTGAGAATTTTCGGGACACCCAAGTTATTAATAATGATTTTTAGAAATGTGAGAATTTTAGAAATCATTAATTTCTAGCTTTGAAAAATAGTCCAAAGAAAATTCCCGCCTATCATGGCGGCAAAATTTTGAGCTCAACTTAAAATCCCGCCCACTTTACCTTCATATTTCCCCTCATCGATTCAATGATAATAAAAGAAAATAGTTTCCTCTATTGTTGAATTACTCTCTCTTTCTCTCTGTTCCTCCCTTCCGGCCTATCGAAGGAGCTCAAATCCAAAGTCCGAGCAATGCAAATTCGCTCAGCACGAATGGTTAAAGAGACGAGCCCATCACATGCAGTTGTAGTAGTAGTCATCGTAATCGACAGTGGTGGAGGAGTCAGAGTCATCAGGATGCAGAGCAAGGTCCAGACTCCAGAGGCAAAAAGCGAGGCGACCCAATTCCAGGTATACACAGACACTTTTAAGTTTCATCATCGCTTTGTCATTTGTGTTTTTCCAGTTTTCCCTTTTATTTTGCTTATCGTGAGAGAGAATCTAACCAGGTCTACATTCTGTTCTGACCAGACCGGTCCTATTCTGGTCGAACTCCTCCTAGATCATCAAACCGCTGCTTTAAGCTTGCGTCTGAAGCAGTGCTGCATCTCTGTTATTTTCATGATTCTGAATTTGGTATGCTGTTTCTTTTTGTTTCCTCTCTTCACAGGTTTATAGAGCTTTCATGATGAATTTGGTATACATAGTATAGGTACAAACTTCTTTTTATATCAATTTGGGTTCAGTCATGATGAATTGTTGTTGTTTAATCTTTGGCTTGTGTTCCGTTTGTCAATTCAGATATGTTCATGATTTTCTTAAATAAGAAAATTAGGGGCTAAATAATAAACTTAAATTTGGGGCGCCCTCAACAATTCACAATACTAATAATCTCAATTCGGAAGTAAATTGGTTAAATGGTGATAATATGATTGTTTTTAGTTTTATAATATTGAAAGTGTCATTGGATTATATGCATCAATGTTACTGTATGACTTATTGTCAAATGATAAATTTATGGATTTTGTGTATTTGATTGAGGATTTTTGTGTTTCAAGGCCAAAAACTCAGAAATATTGTATTTGACTGCAGTCTCTGGCTCTGTAGGCATTGTATGACAGTTCATTACTACCATAAAAAGCTTCAGATCTGCATATATGTCTATTACGTTGCAGTCTGCCTCAAAGAATTCACAAGCATGTTGATTGTGCAAGTAATTTTGAGTTCTTGAATCAAGACAAGTTTTGAGACAGTCACAATCTTATTGCTCATGTACTAAAAAGTTTATCAGTATGGTTGTTGTGCTACAATTAGGTTCACTTTCTACTCTGTATGATCAATATGGCATTGTGATTGGAATGCAGATTAATGCATCTGGTCTATAAGTTGTGTCTGTTTAATTGATATCTGCCTTAATTGATTTATCAGTTTCCATATGGGTTCTTGTTACATGTCTGACAGTTTTGGCTTATGATCAGAATCTACAAATGGAATTCTGATCCAGCTCAATATGAAAGTTTATGGGAATGTAATCAAGTGATTCACTGTTATGGGAATGTAATCAAGTGATCACTGCTGGAGCTGATTTAAGTGAAAATGTGGTGCATTGGTGGATGAAATTAATGAGCTGATGGATCCTTTGAATCTATCAAATGGAGACAAGTTGGTAGAGAATGCAATTATGCTTCACACAGAATTGCCAAGGAAGCAGAACCTCTATGGCTTAGTTATGCTCTTGATGTAGATGCTTCATATGTTTGCTAATGTCTGGGCGTAGACCTCTATTTTGAGGCCATATTAGCCTATGATGTAATTCTGTTATGTAATTACTCTGCTTTTATCAATGAAATATCTTATTCCAGAAAAAAGAAATTGGTTTATGAAGTGTACACAGTATATACAAGCCCACCAAAAATAAATAAATATAGGAAGGGTGCCCAAAGAAAATTACAAAACATCAAACAATAGAAGACGGATTCGGTGAGAGCTCTTGCTCCGTGGTAACAGGATAATACACACTGATATAGACAAAAGCAACGAACTAAGCTGCTGCTGAAATTCAAAGAGGGAAAACTGATCTTGATTCAACTATTCCAAATATGCACAAACCCAGGCGTTTCTTCAGTAGAAAATGCCATGAATTAATAAGAAAAAGAAATGAGAGTGCAATCGGACTAAGCCTCTCCCATCAGAGTTGGAATCTCATACTAAAACCAATAAGAATCCTTAGCTGCTTCCTCTGTTTTAAACTCTTTTATAAAAGCCTGAAGCGTCATACTTATTTACCATCAACATGTAAAGGATCATATCTTCTACTTTGATTCATTCCGATATTCAGCCCTTGAGGAATCAGAGTAGTTTTTCATCACCTGGCTCCCCTTCAACAAATTTGATGCCCATGGTTCCATTCCGTTGTAGAGAAATCAGAAATGTACCAAGATTCAGTCTTCGTAGGAATACGCCGCACGCACCTCCAGATCTACTTCTTCTACACACAACTCCATAAATTCCATTCCTTTTTACTTACCAGTTAACCAAGCTTGGGGGAAGTCATCCACTTGTACGTACAAATCTTTTCACCCGAAGCTGAAAGAAAAATCCAAATTCACCTTAAGGCACCCAACCAACAGTTACCGGGAACAGGCAATAGCCTTTTCCATATACACCTCCCCTTAATAAATTTACATGTGCAGCTCACGTGTGTGGACCCAATTACAACGAGCATTAGAAGCTCCGAGCATGGAAGACGTTCCCATTAATCAAGTGATTAATTAAGCTAATTAATCAAGTGATTAATTAACTTAATTAATTAAGCTGCATTATTTTTTTTTTTTTTGTCTCTTCCTTTCCTTTCTCTTCTTCTTGCAATTCCACACAAATTATCGGAGGCAATTGGATTACGTTCCTTCATGCCATCGATCATGGTTTACTTGGTGTTAGCTTTTCGTCTTTTTGTCGTAAACTCTATTTTGCGCAATTTTCATCATTTTCTCTCGATTTCCGCAATTCCGCTTATTCCCTACACAATAAATAAAAATGGATTAATTACATATTAATGGACATGAGGATTTGCTTATTTATAGTGTTTTAGATATAATTATACGCATATAAATGCATATAATCATATATTTATGTAAGACCAGGTAAAGAGAGTCGTATTCTCAATCTCGCACAGGACCTCTAAAACTTTTGAGACAGCTCTGTTATCTACGTGAAAATTTTGTGTTTGTTTTTTCTTTTTTGGCAAGTTACGTGGAAATTTTGTTAAATGAGATGGTGGTATCGTAGGTCCGTAAGTGTGAGATTTGTGGAAAACTGAGGTGCTAGAAATGGAAATTGTGTAAAGGGCTTTCATGAGATTCGTGGTTGGCTTGACTGAAGTCTCCCAAAGTCGGGCTTTTCGTGGGAAAAACCTCCATGAGATTTGAGCATATATATACGGCTGGCTTGACTTGCAAGTTTTTCCCATCTATTATGTATTGCATAGCAATGGCCAAACCGGGTGCGGAGACGGGGCCACTTCCAGTCAATAGAACGACCAATAGGCTGGGACCGACTCGTGTGTATTGCAAGTGGGAAAGAATGAAGAGATCGTTCAATGTTGGTACAAAGAACATCAAAACCAAGCTAGTGGCCAGAAGAGATAGAATCAGAAGTAAATGATGACAAGTATGAGGGCTGGAAGAGTAACTGTAAAGCTTAAGACTTTGCTTGGAACATATTACTGAAAGCACACGAGCATGCTATCACTCTTCTTGGAAATTCTAAAGGATGAATACATATCAGAGTGGTTACGATCATTGCTCATCCCATCATGATATGAGTAATATTCAAATACATAACTTTTATGGTTTTATAAAAATACCGATGTGCTTGTGAATTGTGTTCCCAACCCCTGCCCGAGACAAAAATTCTGACACCATTCTCATACCCATAGACAAAATTGTCACATGAATATTTTTAAGTGTCAAAAACAATTCGCATCCACGTGTCAGCCGCATAGAGGTGTTTTCAACCAATTCGAGGCGGGTCAAGCTTCGAGTAGCCAAGCACCGCCAATAGGTGGGAGAAGGAAAAGGTTCAGTTTAAGCCATCAATTTGAAAATTGAAATCGAAAGTGGCAGAGGTTTTGAGGGTTGAAAATTATGGACATGGATGTTGATGAACCAACCAAAGGTTCGGTTTTGTGTTGGAAAGTATCGGTTCAGTGCAAAGCTCGACCCGAATTACAGTTTATCGGATCGGGCTCGAGCTTGATATTTTCCGGGACCGAAAGACCCGAAGGGATCGATTTCTCCTCCATATCAGCCTCTCTCACTCTCCTCTCAAGCCAGCTCCTCCTCCTCCTCCTCCTAAACCTTTCCCCTCCATTTGCAAACCTAAATGCTCCGACGACCCGAAACAACAACCCATCAACCACAGCTGCGTCATTTCCAGATCCAACACAAACACAAATAATATTTCATACACCTAGATCGGAGAAGAAGACTGGAAGGCTAAAAAAGATTGGATTTTGATTCCAATATCTGAAACCCAGTTTG
Organism: Rosa multiflora; assembly: GCA_002564525.1. Taxonomy (NCBI): domain Eukaryota; kingdom Viridiplantae; phylum Streptophyta; class Magnoliopsida; order Rosales; family Rosaceae; genus Rosa; species Rosa multiflora. The sequence goes on from BDJD01003910.1 coordinate 35,707, forward strand.
ATTTTCATACCTTCTTCATTATCCCACTCTGCTACTCCGTCTTCTCTGCACAATCACTATCATCACAACCATAGTCATTTGAATTCAGGCCCTTCTTCTTCTTCTTCATCATCGTCTTCCACTTGCTCTGCTTCGTTGGCAATCATTCCCTTCGGTGAGGATGATCTAATTAATGAAAGACGAGGAAGAGGAAAGAACTTAAGAAAGAATATGGGTTTTCGCCTTTTCGGTCTAAATCTAATGATGTTGATTTGATGAATATATGGATATATGGTAAATAGAGAATTGCATAATGGGGATTGGGGAGCAAGAAAGAAGAAGAAGAGAGTCTCGTGCTCCAGTGGTTGGGAGCAAGGCTTTCGTGTAAGAGGTCGGGGGTTCAAACCTTTTGTGCATATTTTGCTTATTATTGGACTTGCAGGCAAAGCTAGGAAACTAGATTTCAGGCCCGAAAAGCCCGAAGACCGAACCGGCCCGTTTGGGATGGTTTCTGTCGGTTTCCAATTTTGAAAAAGCCCGAACCGGCCCGGATCGATTATTTCGGGCTCGATCTCGGTTTTACCAAATTTCAGGCCCGACCCGACCCTAGCCCAGCCCTACAGTGTATAGAGAGTGCGAGGAGTGCATTGAGGAAGGGAAAGAGTGTGTTCTATCTGCAATCTAGAGAAAGAGCAAAGAGATGAGCTTGTGAAGCTCGGTGGTCCTCAAGTGGATGTTCATGCTGTGGTGCTTGATCTTCCTGCTAAGCTTTGTATATCGCGGTCGGTGAAGCGAACGGGATATGAGGGAAACTTGCAAGGCGGAAAAGCTGCGACTATTGTGAATAGAATGCTGCAAAAGAAAGAATTGCCGAATCTGAGCGAAGGGTTTGGTAGGATCACTTTTTGCCAGAATGCGAGTGATGTTGAATCTGCCCTTTGTACATATAGTGGACTCGGTCCGTTGGATACGCTTCCCCATGGCACTTTTGGCCAGAAGAGCCCAGGTGCAAAAGTTCAACTTGGTATAATGAAATTCGTAAAGAAAACATATGCTCCTGCTAATACTGAATCGACTTCGAACAAGGTTCTGGATTCCATTACTTTTCAAATTACTGGGGGAAGGGATACCAGTTATAAAGGAACAGGTTTGTTTACTGCAAGTGGTATTATTTTTCATGAAGGGAATAAAGTTGCAAATTGATTGGCTATTCATGGTACGTCGTTAACTCAACTGGTGTGGTGGGATGTGCCTCCTTCTTTTATTTTGTCCTCTTGTAATAGTGACATTATTGGTCTTCCTCGGTTTCGGTTTTGCTAGGTTTGTTTAATTGTTAGTTTGCTTAGAGAGGTTTTGGTTTTGTCCCCCTCTTGTTATCTACTTTTTCTTTGACTAATTCATTAGAGTGTTAGGGAGGTTACTCCTCTCTTTCACTCATCTTTCAGCCAAAAAAAAAAAATACTGAAAGTGGTAGTATGGAGTCCAGGCGAAGATTGACAAAGTGGTAGTATTGCACTTATTGAAAGAGTAGGATTGCTCTGTTACAGACTTACAGAGTTGCAGGCGAAGACTTACAATGGGGCTTTAAGTGAGTGGCAAATACAGCTTCTAATGGAAGTCTTCATGAAATTTTTAGTTCTAAACCCATCCAATAAAATTTCAAAAGAAATCAACAAAAATGAATAACAAGTTAATTATATGACCCACTATAAAATATTATCTCGGAATGAAGGAATAACGAAATTAAAATGTGATAGCAGAAACACATTTCTCAATAATAAGAAAGAACCATTTTGAGTTGAAATGCACCAAGGATGATGCTATTGATTTAAAGTCTTGCACATTCGAATTACTACAAAACTTTCGAGTATCTCCAGGGTGACAAGTTTATATGGGCAAGACTTTCGAGGATAGTAGGTGCTGAGGATTGTACTAATTTGTGCATAACAATTCAGAAGAAGGCAAAGAATAAGCCCAAAAAAGACCATCCAAAAAACACATGAAACACATTAAAGAGAAACAAAGCAAAAAATCACACATCTAATTTCATGTGGGCTAATAGAAGCCAACAAGGGAGTCAGGTGCATAACATGGATTGATCTTCATAATCATTTCAACGCCTCCAACTTGGATTTATGTAAACATGCCTTCTGTGATCCCCAAATCTTTCTTCCAGCTGAGGGAATATCTTCTGTAGGATGCTATGCATAACTCTGTAATACCATATCCTCCATCTCTTGCAAAAGAAAAGTGATGCGATGGCAATTCCAAACCCCCATGCAAATCCAATTTCAACTCCTGCTCCGACTCCAAACCCCAGCCCAGTGAATATGGACTGCCAATCAAACCCAATTCCCGACTCATTGTTTTCAACCTTTGATGTTGAATCTGGTAAGTTGCTGCAGCTTACAGCCAAAGGTACCCCACATAATCCTTTATTATCTTCGAATGAAGATGGAGAAAATGTTGAAAACTGATTACCAGTTGGTATCCTCCCCACCAATAGATTATCTGAGAGATTCAAGAATGAAAGGAAAGTAAGCGCTGTGAGCTTTGGTGGAATTGGCCCGCTCAGGCTGTTCTTTGAAAGGTCCAAGGACTCGAGTTGTGTCAGGTTACTCAATGATGGTGGGATAGGGCCTGTGAGAGCATTGTTGGACAAGTTGAGGCCATACAGTGCCTTCAACTGTCCCACTTGTGCTGGTATTGATCCATTGAAATTGTTGCACGAGATGTCAATAGAGGTGAAAACATTTAGTGTCTTGACCAACTCCATCTCTTGTCCTTTGGTGGTAACTGTTATAGCATCCTGATAATTTAGCTCGTCAGTGAATTGAAAGACAGGAAATTGCAGTTGATTGACCGATGATTGGGTGCCCATCATTGCCTTCCATGTAGTTAAGCGTCTTCCCGGTATTTCACCACTAAAGTTGTTGTGTGCTATGTCAACAATCTGAAGCATTGGTCAGGTACCAGTGGTGTTGGGACATCCAATGTGTCTATAAAATCTGTTTGATCGCAAAACAAGGACACGCAAGGTGGAGATGCCCTTCAACAAGCATGGAAACGTATCTGTTATCTGATTGTTTCCAAGGTTCAGAACTTCTAACACTGTGCAATTGGCTAGAGATTTTGGAAACAGACCTTCTAGACGATTTCCATTGAAGTCTAGAGTTTTTAGACTACAATAGCCAGGAAGTCTATCAGGAATAGTCCCAGCAAGTTTGTTACTCCTTAAATTAAGTACTACAAGATTTCCACTTATTGCAGTCAAGCACTAGGGAATATTGCCACTCAAAGAATTATTGGACAGATCAAGAACCTGAAGATATGACGCATTGCATATTGATCCTGGAATGCTCCCCTCAATTTTGTTGCTTGAAAGAGACAAGAAAACAGTGAAATTAAGGAAATCACCAACGCCAGCCGGTATGCTAGAGGTGAAATTATTTCTTGAGTAATCCAGATAAGTGGCAAATAGTGAAAAAATTGGGACTTGTCCTTGAAGCTGGTTTGAATGAAGGTCAAGCACAGTCAACTCAGAGGCAGGATAGGATAAAGGACCCTCTAGAGTTAATAGGGAATTCAAAGAAAGATTTAGGTAATTGAGACTGAGCCTCCAAATCCAGTTGGGTATCTCTCCATGAATCTGGTTTTGTGAAAGATCTAAAGTGCTTAATAGGGATTGACTTCTCAAGAAATCAGGGAATGTTCTCAAGTTTCCAGAAGCCAACTTCAATGTGGTAAGCTTAGGAAACCAAGAATGCCTGGAATTGGTACTATTATAACTAATTGACAAACTATTGTATGAAAGATCAAGACTTGAAAGATTTTTGAGCTGTTGAACACTGTGCAGAGGGAAGGAGCCACTAAAGTTGTTTGAAGAAAGTGAAAGAATTTGAAGACCTCGGAGACTAAAGATAGACATGGGTAAAGGCCCTTTCAAATTGTTACTACTCAAATCAAGGGTGTCCAGTGGAGAGATATTGGCAAATTCAAGCAACTGACCAGAGAACTGATTGTTGGAGAGCAGTAGTTGCTTCAGCGAGGGAAGATAAAATAGAGACGATGGAATACAGCCATCCAGTTTATTATTAGCCAAGTTGAGATTGACCAGATTTGTAAGATTTTGCCAGTGAGTAGAGTTAATCTGACCTTCTAGCTCATTGTGAGAAAGATTTATGTTGGTCAGATCCTTGGCCATACTCAACAATGGAACTGAACCATCAAGCTTGTTCGCTGACATGTCCAGATAAACCAGTTCCGTAAGGCTTTCCATTGACTTTGGGATTGGTCCCGTGAAGCTGCAATTTGAAAGATCTACTTTCGACAACATCTTGAGGTTTCCAATAGATTCCGGCAATAACCCTGAAAAAGCTGTCCTGGCAAGGAACAGGGACCGAAGACCTCCATTCTCCGGAAAGTCTGGCAACGAACCTCGTAGCTCTTTATTGCCAATTAAGTCGATAATCTGTAGTGTAGGTACCTGAAAGATCTTCTCTGGGAATGTACCATGTAACCCTGAATTCAGGAAGCGTAACGAAGTCAAATTTACGAAATTTGACAAGAATTCTGGAACTGGAGCAGACATATTGTTACTCTCTATACGAATTTCTGAGAGTGATTGAAGCTTCAGTAAGGAAGAATCAATTGGGCCTTTAAGATTGCAACTGGACAAGCTCAACACCCTCAGCTTGGGCAGTGAAGATGATATTGCTTGACCCCACTGAGCTCCCTGTGCTGATATGTTGACACCATCAAGATGAAGTTCAACCATCTCCGAAAGGTTTCCAATGAGCAAATTCAAATTTGGATGCTCAAGTTGTAGTGTACGTATTCCAGGAAAGTAATTAATGGTAGATAAATCAAGAGACACCAACCTTCTCAAGTGCGAAATCTCAATCGGAATCTGCCCTGCAAAGCCAGCATTCGACAGATTCAAATAACTCAAACTGGCCAACTTGTTGATCTCCGATGGAATCAGGTTTTGTTTGAAGTCATTAAAAGCCAAATTCAGGTTCTCGATGTATTGCAGACTGAAAAGAGCACTTGAATCATCAAGTCCACCCAAAATCGATTCGTTGCTCAAATCAAGATGGGTAACACAACCCTGGTTGCAGGAAACACCTTCCCAAAGACAGTAATCCGAAGCATTATTCCACTTCACAAGTTTTGTGGATAATGTAGAGTTAAAATTGAGGCTGTTCTTCAATTGGAGCAGCAAAGATTGCTGCTGGTTGGTGTCACATTGGCCAGAGACCACCAGTATAAGGACACTGAGTGAAACATAGTAAATGAGTATTAAGAAATGGCATGAGAACAAAGGAATTGTCATTGAAACTCTTTTTGTGTGAGACCAAAGCATTAAGGAACAGATTAGGCTAGGCCGTTAAGAACGGTTGCATTCCTGGAGTGGGAAGGCTTTATTCATTTCATGATTGTGTTCCCTTTTATATATATTTATTGCAGAATTGTAATTTCAGTTTTTTTTTTTCCCCAGTTCCTCTTGCCAGGAAATTGGATTAAAGTGTGAACGTTGATTTTAGTACCAAAGAAGGGAATGGATAGCGAGATATTATTGAAGGCGAATCCTTTTGTAACATCATGGACGTCATGAACAGGTGCTTTGATTGAATCTGAATTGCTTATGAAAGTTATTGATCTGCCCAATTCTGGTTGCTTTACATTATCTACGTGAAAATTTTGTTTTAGTTTTTTCTTTTTTGGCTAGTTACGTGGAAATTTTGTTAAAGTAGGTCCTGTATGTGTATGAGATTTGTGGAAAACTGAGGTGAGCTAGAAATGGAAATTGTGGAAATTGTTTTTGTTTTTTCTTTTTTGTCTAGTTACGTGGAAATTTTGTTAAAGTAGGTCATGTATGTGTATGAGATTTGTGGAAAACTGAGGTGAGCTGGAAATGGAAATTGTTTTTGTTTTTTCTTTTTTGTCTAGTTACGTGGAAATTTTGTTAAAGTAGGTCCGGTATGTGTATGAGATTTGTGGAAAACTGAGGTGAGCTGGAAATGGAAATTGTGGAAAAAACTTTCATGAGATTCGTGGTTGGCTTGATTCTGAAGTCTTCCCCATATCGCAATGTGCTTTATTACTCCCAAAGCCAGGCTTTTCGTGGGAGAAACTTGCATGAGATTTGAGCTTGGCTGGCTTGACTTGCAAGTCTTTCCCATCTATTATGTATTGCATAGCAATGGCCAAACCGGGTGCGGAGACGGGGCCGCCTCCAGTCAATAGAACAACCAATGACTTGGTATTTAAACATATACAAGTCGTTCTATTGATTATCGGCTGGGACTGGTGTAGATATCAAGAGTAATTGCAAGTCGAAAAGACTGAAGATCGGTCGTTCAATATTGTTGGTACAAAGAACATCAGAACCAAGCTAGTGGCCAGAAGCTAGAATCAGATGTAAATGATGATAAGTATGAGGGTTGGAAGAGCAACTGTAAAGCTGAAGACTTTGCTTGAACTTCCTGATACCACACGAGCATGCTATCACTCTTCTTGGAAATTTTAAAGGATGAATACATATCAGAGCAGGAGCTCATCCCATCATGATATGAGTAATATTCGAATACATAGCTCTTATGATTTTAAAAATCAACAAGCTAGAGTTTACTGACATTATATGTCTCTTAAATTTTTAATCGGAAATAAACTATAGTACAAAATATTAGAATTTAATTTGGTTCAAATTGCAAAAGGAAACTAGCTAGACCATAGGGATAGAGTTGATTTATACAAGTCATTTGTTTTCAAATCCTCTGGAATTTTAATTGGTGTTTAGTTTTATGGACATTTTGCATTGAGTGGCGCAATTGCTTGTATCGTTTTTGTCAAATGAATTTCCTCTCATTTAACATATTTCGGGAGAAATCAAATTGCCGATGTGTTAGCGAATTTTAGTGCTACTTCTATGAGCCGTGGGACTCTACTCGACTTTTCATCCATGCCTATTTAAGCCTTAAAAAAGAAAGAAAGAAAAAAAACAGAGAGAGAACATCGAAACGAACATAAATACTTGAAAAAATGATAATTATGAGAAAAATATTTGGCTTCGTAATAATAATTACTAGAAAAAAAAATTATTTTAAATATTGTGTAGTTTTAAATTACTGCGCGCATGTAATTTCAACCCCTGCCTGAGACAAAATTTTTGATAAAAAACTACCCAAAAACTTCTCACGAGTGAATATAATGTGTCATAATCCACATAGATTGAGAATTACACCATTCTCATTTCTACATGCAATAATGTCACATGAATTTTATGTGTCAAAAATAATTCGCAACGATCACAAGAGCAACAGCATGTGGCATCCACGTGTTAGACGCGTAGAGGTCTTTTCAACCAATTCGGGGCGGGTCAACCTTCGGGTAGCCAAGCACGGCCAATAGGTGGGAGAAGGAAAGGTTCATTTTAACCCCTCAATTTGAAAATTGAAATCGGAACTGGGGCAGAGGTTTCGAGGGTTTGAAATTATGGACATGGATGTTGATGAACCAACCAAAGGTGCGTCCTTTTTCACCACTCTGCGCTTAACTCTTTCAGGTTATTTTTTGTTTTGATCATAAAAACCCTAAAACCCTTTCCACATTTTCCCAAATTTACCGGCGAAGAAGAAAAGCAAGGAAAGCCCATAATCGTAGTATTGATGGGTTCACCCGGTAGCGGTAAGTCCACATTCTGCGAACAAGTCATGGGCTCCTCAGTTCGTCCCTAGGTCCGGGTCTGCCAGGTACATTTATCATTGTCTTATATCGCAGACCATGTGTTCGATCAAATGCCTCAGTGAGTTTTGAACCTATGATTTGAGGACTTATAGTAGTATGCGTGAGTAGACAATGCTGTGTTTTCATTTGGGTTGTTTTGGATTTCTGGTGTTTGTTAGGATACTATCAAGAATGGGAAAGCCGGAACGAAAGCTCAGTGTATAGAGAGTGCGAGGAGTGCATTGCGGGAAGGAAAGAGTGTGTTTATAGATAGATGCAATCTGGAGAAAGAGCAAAGATATGAGTTTGTGAATCTTGGTGGTCCTCAAGTGGATGTTCATGCATTGGTGCTTGATCTTCCTGCTAAGCTTTGTATATCGCGGTCAGTGAAGCGAACGGGACATGAGGGGAACTTGCAAGGCGGAAAAGCTGCGGCTGTTGTGAATAGAATGCTGCAGAAGAAAGAATTGCCGAATCTGAGCGAAGGGTTTGGTAGGATCACTTTTTGCCAGAATGAGAGTGATGTTGAATCTGCCATTCGTACATATAGTGGACTCGGTCCGTTGGATACACTTCCTCATGGGACTTTTGGCCAGAAGAGCCCAGGTGCAAAAGTTCAACTTGGTATAATGAAATTCCTAAAGAAAACAGATGCTCCTGCTAATACTGAATCGACTTCGAACAAGGTTCAGGATTCTAATGCTTCTCAAATTACTGGGGGAAAGGATACCAGTGTGAAAGGAACAGGTTTGTTTACGGAAAGTGGTAGTATGGAGTCCAAGAAAGGTAAACGGCCTGTTGTAGGTTCTGCTGGCACTGATGTCTCTCTTGACAATGCTCCCACCCTGGCATTTCCATCTATTTCCACAGCAGATTTTCAGTTTGACCTTGAGAAGGCATCTGACATTATTGTAGAGAAAGTTGCAGAATTTGTAAATAAACTTGGAAATGCAGATGCTAGACTTGTTTTAGTGGACTTGACACATAAATCGAAGATTTTATCCTTGGTGAGGGCTAAAGCTTCACAGAAAAACCTTGACTCCAACAGGTTCTTCACATTTGTAGGAGATATCACTAAGCTTCATTCAGAAGGAGGTCTTCGCTGCAATGTGATAGCTAATGCTGCTAACTGCTAAGCTTTTAAATTTCATGTTAATGCCAATATTTCATTGTGTTGCTAATAGAGAAAATTAATTTGATAAAACTGGAGGTTATTAGCATTTTATCCTTTCAATGAAATATGGTGTGAATGATATAGAATTCTGCTCACTAAGGATTGCATCTGTTGCTCGCTAACTATTTATTTAGATTTTTAGAAATAGAAGTGATCTCAAACTGTTAATCAATCGAGTAATATGATAAATGCTTTGAATATTTGTTGGAAGAAGTTGAGTCAGTTGCAATGTAGAGGTGGATACAGTCTCTTCACCTTTATTATCTTTATGAATGAATATTCTGATTATATAGCTCTTATATGAAAAGTTGATCAAACAAAAAACATACTCGTGCAGGCAACTTAAGCCAGGAGGTGGTGGTGTCAATGCTGGAGATCCTGTGTTTTCAAAGCAAACCCAAAACGGTAAGCAAAAATATATGAAGAAAACCCAAACCATTGCTTTGTTATTCTTAATTCTTATTAAAACGTATGCGATTTTCATCTTATACTGGTTGAATTCGTCCATATGATTATTACTAGCTGTGATATATGATAGTTTTAAGCTCTTAATCTGATGCCACTGACCAATTGTCAGTATTCTTTTACATGTGGTTTGTATATGTAACTGCTCAAGTTTATCTAGTAATCAGATAGAGTATTAAACGAATTAGTATGGCTGTTTGTTGCTGTTGCAATTTACAGGAAGTTGTAATCTCATCTACGATCCATCTGTAAAACCCCTTATAGAGCTCATGCCTATCTGTATTGGCCACAAAGTGCTGTAACTACATTCCATGTAAACCATCTTGAAAGAAACAACAATGCACCTTACAAGCGATATCTTAAAACAGATTGTATATATAGCCAAACTAGTGTTTTAAACATCTGACCAAACCAAAGAATAATGAAATAAAAAAGGATGAAGCCTCAGCCATGATGAAATAACAATTACTCGAAAAGGAAACATAAAAGACTATAGTTAACTCAAACATTATGAAACCAGAATTATCAGGCATAAAGGAGTCCAGCTGCATCACTATTTTTATGATCATTTCAACATCTCCATTTCGTTTGATTCATGTGAACATGTCTTTTGTGATTGCGAAATCTTTCTTCCAGTTGAGGGAATATCTTAACAAGGACGTTATATGTAGCTCTGTAATACCATATCCTCCATTTCTTGCAGAACATAAGAGATGCAATGGCAATTCCAAACCCAAATGTAACTCCAATTTCAACACTGATGATGTTTCAATCAATCTTATTTCCAGAATTTTGGTGGCTTCCATTTGATGTTGGTGCTGACAGTTCTGCTGTGTTGTCCACCATTAAAGGAGGTCCCCATAATCCTTTGTTGCCTTCAAAAGGAGTCTTTTGAAAATGTTTAAACCTGAGTACTGGTTGGGATCCTTCCCACAAGTTGATTATTTGAGAGATTCAAAAATGAAAGGAAATTGATCTTCGTGAGCTGTGGTGGAATTTCGCCACTGAGGTTGTTCCTTGACAAGTCTAAGGACTCAACATGTCTTAAGTTACCCAAAGATGATGGGATTTCACCTGTGAGAGCATTACTAGACAAATTGAGGACATAGAGTGATTTGAGTTCTCCAATTCCTCAGGTATTTATCCACTGAATTTGTTGCCCGAGAAGTCAATTGTGGTGAAAATGGTTAGAATCTTTACCAGGTTCATCTCTTGGCCTTTGTTGGATACAGTTATTGCATCATCATAAGACAACTGATCAGAGAATCTGAAAACCTAAACCTGAAGGTGTTTGAGTTCTGACCTGGAATCATCAGCCATCATTGCTTTCCAATTTCTCACACATCTTCTTGACACTGGACCACAGAAGTTGTGAGATATGTGAATAATTTGAAGAATTGACCATGTGTCATAGGTCTTCAGACATCCAATTCGGCCATAAAGTTTGTTGGATCTGAAAATGAGGACAAGCAAAATGGCCATTTTACTCAACAAGCGTGGAAAGGTACTAGTGATCTGATTATTTCCAAGGTTCACAACCTCTAACAATCTGCAGTTGGCTAAAGATTCTGGAAGCTGGTCTTGTTTTTGATTTCCATTAAGGTCTAGGGTTTTTAAGCTGCACCATTGAGGAAATGTATTAGCAATGTTGCCAGTGAGGTTGTTTGTCCATAAATTCAGTACTACAAAACTCCTGGTCGTTGCAGGCAAGCATTGAGGCATCATGCCACTCAAAGAATTATTGGACAGATTAAGAACCTCAAGATATGGTGCATTGCATATTGATTCTGGAATGATCCCATTGAACATATTGCTTGCAAGAGAAAGGAAAACAGTGCAACTGAGGAAATCACCAATGCCGAGCGGTATGCTAGAGCTGAAATTATTCCTCGAGTAGTCCAAATAAGTTGGAAATAGTGGGAAAAATGGGATTTGTCCCTGAAGCTGGTTGGAATGGAGGTCAAGCACGTCCAGTGCAGAACTAAGATTAAGAATGGGACCTTCTAGAGTTACCAGGGAGTTGCAAGACAGATTTAGTTGATGAAGATAACTGAGCCTCCAAACTCAGTTGGGTATCTCTCCATCAATCTGGTTCTGTGAAAGGTCCAAATAGCTCAATTTGGATTGGTTTCTCAAGAAATCAGAGAATGCTCAGAGCTGTCCAGAAACCAAGTTTAATGTGGTAATAGTAGGGAAGAAGGACTCTGAGGAATTTGTACTATAATGACTAATCGACAAACTATTGTGTGAAAGATCCAAGACTGGAGAGATTTTTGAGCTGTTGAATACTGTCAAGAGGGAAGGAGCCACTGAAGTTGTTAGAAGAAAGTGAAAGAAACTTGAGCCCTCGGAGAGTCAAGATAGACATGGGTAAAGGCCCTTTCAAATTGTTGCTACTCAAATCAAGGGTGTCCAGTGGAGCGATATTGGCAAATTCAAGCAACTGACCAGAGAACTGATTGTTGGAGAGCAGTAGTTGCTTCAGTGAGGGAAGATAAAATAGAGACAATGGAATACTGCCACCCAGTTTATTGTTACCCAAGTTGAGGTTGACCAGATTTGTAAGATTTTGCCAGTGAGTAGGGTAAATTTGACCTTCTAGCTCATTGTGAGAAAGATTTATGTTGGTCAGATTCTTGGTCATACTCAACAATGGAACTGAACCATTAAGCTTGTTCGCTGACATGTCCACATAAACCAGTTCCGTAAGGCTTTCCATTGACTTTGGGATTGGTCCCGTGAAGCTGCAATTTGAAAGATCTACTCTGGACAACATCTTGAGGTTTCCAATAGATTCCAGCAATAACCCTGAAAAAGCTGTCTTGGCTAGGATCAGGGACCGAAGAGCTCCATTTTTCGAAATGTCTGGCAACGAACCTCGTAGCTCTTGATTGCCAATTAAGTCGATAATCTGCAGTGTAGGTACCTGAAAGATCTCCTTTGGGAATGTACCATATAACCCAGAATTCATGAGGTGTAAGGAAGTCAAATTTGTGAATTTTGACAAGAACTCTGGAACTGGAGTAGACAAGTCATTACTGTCCAGGCGAATGATTGAGAGTGAGTTGAGCTTCAGTAATGAAGAATCAATAGGGCCTGAAAGATTACAACTGGTCAAGCTCAATACCTTCAGGTTAGGCAGTGAAGACGATATTGCTGGGCACCAATCAACCCCCTGAGCTGATATGCATACACCATCAAGGTAAAGTTCATTTATCTCGGAGAGGTTCCCACTGAGCAAATTCAAATTTGGTTGCTCAAGTTTCAGCGAAGGAGCTCCGGGAGAGTATATGGTAGACAAATCAAGAATCACTAACCTTGACAAGTGCAAAATCTCAATCGGAATCTGCCCTGCAAACCCAGCATTTGACAAATTCAAGTAACTCAAACTTGCTAACTGGTTGAATTCAGATGGAATGCGATCATAATTGAAGTTATTAAGCCAAATTCAGGTTCTCGATGTGCTCAAGACTGAAAAGAGCACTTGAACCATCAAGTTCACCTGAAATTGATTTGAAGCTCAAGTCGAGATAGGTAAACACATCCCTTTTTGCAGGACACATCTTCCCAAGAACAGTAATCTGAGCGATTATTCCACTTCACAAGTTTTTTGGATGATGCAGGTTCATACTGAAGGCTGCTTTTCAACTGGAGCAACAAGGTTTGCTGATCGCTGGGACATTGCCCAGAGACCATAAGTATTTGGAAACTGAGTGAAACATTGCAAATGATTATCAAGAATGAGAACAAGGGAATTGTCATTGAAACCTGGTATGTGAGATCTATACAGTAAAGAACAGAATAGGCTGGAAGGCTAGGACATTAACAATAGTGACCGTAATTTCAGTTTCATCATCTTTTTATCTGTTTTAAATTTAACTTTCCTGGTTCCTCCTGCAGGAAATTATATTTATATAATTTCATGCTTGATTTCATGCTTGTGTTCATATGTCCAGTTTTTTTTTTTTTTTTTTTTTTTTTTTTTTTTTTTTTAAGTGGGAAATATTGATTTGAGATCAAAGAAACAGATACGAGATTTGTGGTTGGCTTGACTTGGAAGTTTTCACCATTTGTCAATTAGTAAGGCTGTTCGATGGAAGACTTACTAGTTTAATTTTGGTGACAATCTCAGATTAATAAGCAGATAATGAGTCACACTCACATGTCCGTGCTCTGGGGGTTCCCATTAATTATTAAAGGGAGCAAATATCTCAAATCAAAACTGTATTGTAACCCTTCTGCCGTGGTTAATATATGTTTCAATGTTTGTCCTATACTATCTTTTAGTCTTGACTTGTCCAACTATTGCACTTAAGAATCAGAATCCTCTTAGAGACTGACTCACATGTACTCTGTCTGCATCAGACATACGAGCAGTATTGCATCATTGCAACTCAAAATGAAGTGATTTACATGAAAACTGAATTTTGATCTGAAAATTGATGACTTGAAAGCTGAGCCATCAAAATATAATTCATAAACATTAGAAGGAGAGAGATCCATCAAATAAAATGCCTAGATCCATTCATATCTTCCCAAAAGTCACTGGGAAATTGAGAAATATGAATTATAGCTTCTGTTACAGTAAGTTCAGTGTTTGGTGGTTATACTTGCATTCGTGTGGTGGGCAATGTACCTGAAATAGATAATTGAGTATAGACTTGAGGGACAAAGATAAACAAAGATCATCGAGTATATATTGAGAGACAACCGGGTGATGGACCTGATCAAGAACTGAAGACCTGCTGCATAAAACCAACAACAACAGTAGGAGTTTAACATTGTACCTAAATTACATGTTGAACAAAGGTCTATATTAAATGTTAAATAGAATATGTCTGGTAGCTGATATCAACTAGCCAAACTAAGATTTCTATAGGCTTGAGATCTGGTGTAAATTTGACAGCTTTCCTAATTCGACAAATAATACCGAGTGCTTAGCCATTCTGTCAGAACACTCTTCCCAATAACGATCATGTTCTTTATAAACAAGATTATGTATATCTTCACCACAAATACGTACGCACCATTCTTTTCTCCATAGGAACCTCCCCTTCGAATTCTTCCTTGACGTTAATAAAACTCGCATTCCTCCCATATCCTGCAACAGCTTCCTCGACCTCGAAGGTCTTTCCCTCGGAGCTCTTGATTTGACTAACCATCTGATTTTCTCAGAGGGTTTTGTGTTTTTGTTTGAAGATGGAAATGTAGAATTTTGGGAGAGTTTGATTCGGAGTTTCAAGGCTTTGGGAGATATCCGAGGCTTGGGTCACTATCCTTTACTGGGGAGTTTCTACAATCGTAATGAGACTTCCCAATTGATAGAGGGTGGACAACTGGTCTGGATGTGGAATTCTAGCAACTGGGAGACTGGGAGTCATAGAGGAAATGAGTTCAAGCATTTGGTGAACATTACATAAATGTATGATAACAGGCGAAGAAGAAATGCAAGGAAATCCCATCATCGTACTCTTGACGGGTGCACCTGGTAGTGGCAAGTCCACTTTCTGTGAACAAGTCATGGGCTCCTCTATTCATCCTGGTAGTGTCTTGTGATGCACACCATGCGTTTGATTAAGTGCCTCAGTGAGTTCTGAATTGATTTGAGCATTAATCGTTGTACGCATAAGCACCTATTGAAATAGTAGGATTGCTCTGTTACAGACTTGGTTACAGCTGAAGACTTCATATGGATGTTACATTGGGTTTTTAAGTGAGTAGCAAATACAGCCTCTTATGAAAGTCTTCAACTCTTCATAACATCTTCAGTTCTTAACCCATCCAATAAAACTTCAAAAGAAATTAAGAAAACTGAATGCAACAAGTTAGCTATATGAACCGCTACTAGATATTGACTCAAAATGAAGGCATAACAAAATTAAAATGTTCTAGCAAAAACACATATCTCAAGAATAAGAAAGAACCTTGTTGAGTTGAAATGCACCAAGGATGATGCTATTGATTCGAAATCTTGCACATTTGAATTACAACAAAACTTTCGAGTATCCCCTGGGAGACAGGTTTATAAGGGCAAAACTTTCGAGGAAAGTAGGTGCTGAAATTAGTACTAATTTGTGCATGAAAGTTCAGAAGAAAGCAAAGATTAAGCCCAAAAAAGAGAGTCCCAAAATACAGTAAAAACACATCAAAGAGAAACAAAGCATAAAATAATCACATTTCTTATTTCTATGTGCTAATAGAAGCCAACTAGGGAGTCAGGTGCATAACATGGATTGCTCTTCATAATCATTTCAACGCCTCCAGCTTGGATTTACGTAAACATGCCTTCTGTGATCCCCAAATCTTTCTTCCAGCTGAGGAAATATATTGAATAGGATGCTCCGCATACTTCTGTAATACCATATCCTCCATCTCTTGCAAAATAAGAGTGATGCAATGGCAATTCCAAACCCACATGTAAATCCAATTTCAACACTGATAAGTTCCCATTTAATTCCCCAATCTTTGTTTTCGTCCTTGGATGGTGCATCTGGTGAGTCACTGGAATTACTGCATTTTACAGGTAAAGGTGTCCCACATAACCCTTCATTATCCTCAAAGGAATCTGAAGGAAATGTTGAAAACTGATTACCAGTTGGTATCCTCCCCACCAGTTGGTTATCTGAGAGATTCAAGAATGACAGGAAAGTGAGCTGTGTAAGCTGTGGTGGAATTGGCCCGCTCAGGCTGTTGCTCGAAAAGTCCAAGGACTCAAGTTGTGTTAGGTTACCCATTGATGATGGGATAGGGCCTGTGAGAGCATTGTTGGACAAGTTGAGGCCATAGAGTGCTTTCAATTCTCCCACTTGTGCCGGTATTGATCCATTGAAATTGTTGCACGAGAAGTCAATAGAGGTGAAAACAGTTAGAATCTTGACCAACTCCATCTGTAGTCCTTTGGTGGTAACTGTTATAGCATCCTGATAATTTAGCTCGTCATTGAATCTAAAGACAGGAAATTGCAGATGATCGATTGATGATTGGGCATCTTCGTTGCCCGTCATTTCCTGCCATGTAGTCAAGCTTCTTTCTCGTATTTCACCACTAAAGTTGTTGTGTGCTATGTCAACAATTTGAAGCATTGGCCAGGTACCAGTGGTGTTGGAACATCCCAAGCGTCCAAAAAATTGGTTTGATCGCAAAACAAGGACACGCAAGGTGGATATGTTCTTCAACAAGCACGGAAATGTATCCCTTATCTCATTGTTTCCAAGGTTCAAAACTTCTAACACTGTGCAATTGGCTAGAGATTTTGGAAACTGACCTTCTAGAAGATTTCCATTGAAGTCTAGAGTTTTCAAAGTACAATTGCCAGGAAAGCTATCAGGAATTGTGCCAGCAAGTTTATTTCTCCTTAAATTGAGTACTACAAGAGTTCTGTCTATTGCAGTCAAGCATGTGGGAATGGAGCCACCCAAAGAATTATCGGACAGATCAAGAACCTGAAGATATGACGCATTGCATATTGATCCTGGAATGCTCCCTTGAACTTTGTTGCTTGAAAGAGACAAGAAGACAGTGTAATTAAGGAAATCCCCAATGTCAGGCGGTATGCTAGAGGTGAAATTATTTCTTGAGTAATCCAGATAAGCGGCAAATAGTGAAAAAATTGGGACTTGTCCCTGAAGCTGGTTTGAATGAAGGTCAAGCACAGTCAACTTAGAGGCAGGATTGGAGAAAGGACCCTCTAGAGTTACTAGGGAATTCAAAGAAAGATTTAGGTGATTGAGACTGAGCCTCCAAATCCAGTTGGGTATCTCTCCCTGAATCTGGTTTTGTGAAAGATCTAAAGTGCTTAATCTGGATTGACTTCTCAAGAAATCAGGGAATGCTCTCAAGTTTGCAGAAGCCAACTTCCATGTGGTAAGCTGAGGAAAGGAAGAATGCCTGGAATTGGTACTATTATAACTAATCAACAAACTATTATATGAAAGATCAAGACTCGAAAGATTTTTGAGCTGTTGGACACTGTTGCCCAGTGAGTAGAGTTAATCTGACCTTCTAGCTCATTGTGAGAAAGATTTATGTTGGTCAGATTCTTGGCCATACTCAACAACGGAACTGAACCATTAAGCTTGTTCGCTGACATGTCCACATAAACCAGTTCCGTAAGGCTTTCCATTGACTTTGGGATTGGTCCCATGAAGCTGCAGTTTGAAAGATCTACTTTGGACAACATCTTGAGGTTTCCAATAGATTCTGGCAATAACCCTGAAAAAGCTGTCCTGGCTAGGAACAGGGACCGAAGAGCTCCATTCTCCGGAAAGTCTGGCAACGAACCTCGTAGCTCTTTATTGTCAATTAAGTCGATAATCTGCAGTGTAGGTACCTGAAAGATCTTCTCTGGGAATGTACCATGTAACCCTGAATTCATGAGGCGTAAGGTAGTCAAATTTGTGAAATTTGACAAGAACTCTGGAACTGGAGTAGACAAGTCATTACCCTCTATACGAATTTCTGAGAGTGAGTTGAGCTTCTGTAAGGAAGGATCAATAGGGCCTAAAAGATTACAACTGGACAAGCTCAACACCCTCAGGTTTGGCAGTGAAGATGATATTGCTTGACCCCACTGAGCTCCCTGTGCTGATATGTTCACACCATCAAGATGAAGTTCGATTATCTCCGAAAGGTTTCCAATAAGCATATTCAAATCTGGATTCTCAAGTTGCAGTACAGGAGTTCCGGGTAAGTAAAAGGTAGATAAATCAAGAAACACCAACCTTGTCAACTGCGAAATCTCAATCGGAATCTGCCCTGCAAAGCCAGCATTTGACAGATTCAAATAACTCAAACTGGCTAGCTTGTTGAACTCGGATGGAATCGGAGTATAATTGAAGTAATTATAGGCCAAATTCAGGTGTTCGACGTACTGCAGACCGAAAAGAGCACTTGAATTATCAAGTCCACCTGAAATCGATTCCCTGCTCAAGTCAAGATGGGTAACACAACCTCCTTTGCAGGAGACACCTTCCCAAGAACAATAATCAGAGACATTGTTCCACTTCACAAGTTTTGTGGATGATGCAGATGTGAAATTGAGGCTGTTCTTCAATTGGAGCAACAAAGATTGCTGCTGATTGCTGGAACATTGGCCAGAGACCACCAGTATAAGGACACTGAGTGAAACATAGTAAATGAGTATTAAGAAATGGCATGAGAACAAAGGAATTGTCATTGAAACTCTTTTTGTGTGAGACCAAAGCATTAAGGAACAGATTAGGCTACGCCGTTAACAACGGTTGCATTCCTGGAGTGGCAAGGCTTTATTCATTTCATGATTGTGTTCCCTTTTATATTTATTGCAGAATTGTAATTTCAGTTTTTTTTTTCCCCAGTTCCTCTTGCCAGGATATTGGATTAAAGTGAGAACGTTGATTTTAGTACCAAAGAAAGGAATAGATAGCGAGGTATTATTGAAGGCGAATCCTTTTGTAACATCATGGACGTCATGATCAACGGGTGCTTTGATTGAATCTGAATTGCTTATGAAAGTTATTGGTCTGCCCAATTCTGATTGAATCTTATCTACATGAAAATTTTGTTTTTCTTTTTTCTTTTTTTGGCAGTTACGTGGAAATTTTGTTAAATGAGATGGTGGTAGGTCCTGTATGTGCATGAGATTTGTGGAAAACTGAGGTGCTGGAAATGGAAATTGTGGAAAAAACTTTCATGAGATTCGTGGTTGGCTTGACTCTGAAGTCTTCCCCATGTCGCAATGTGCTTTATTACTCCCAAAGCCAGGCTTTTCGTGGGAGAAACTTCCATGAGATTTGAGCATGACTGGCTTGACTTGCAAGTCTTTCCCATCTATTATGTATTGCATAGCAATGGCCAAACCGGGTCAGCCGCCTCCAGTCAATAGAACATATATATGTTTAAATACCAATGACTTGGTATTTAAACATATATACAAGTCGTTCTATTGATTATCGGCTGGGACTGATGTGTAGATATCAAGAGTAATTGCAAGTGGAAAAGACTGAAGAGGTCGTTCAATGTTGGTACAAAGAACATCAGAACCAAGCTAGTGGCCAGAAGCTAGAATAAGATGTTAATGATGATAAGTGGAAGAGCAACTGTAAAGCTGAAGACTTTGCTTGAACCTCCTGATACCACACGAGCATGCTATCACTCTTCTTGGAAATTTTAAAGGATGAATACATATCAGAGTAGGAGCTCATCCCATCATGATATGAGTAATATTCGATTACATAGCTTTTATGATTTTAAAAATCAACAAGCTACAGTTTACTTAAATTTTTAATCGGAAATAAACTATAGTACAAAATATTAGAATTTAATTTGGTTCAAATTGCAAAAGGAAACTAGCTTGACCACAGGGATAGAGTTGATATATACAAGTCATTTGCTTTCAAATCCTTTGGAATTTTAATGGGTGTTTAGTTTTATGGGCATTTTACATTGAGTGACACAATTGCTTGTCTCGTATTTGTCAAATGAATTTCCTCTCATTTAACATGTTCCAAGAGAAATCAAATTGCTGGTGTATTAGGAATTTTAGTAGCACTAAGCTTAGTTTGGTAGGACTCTATTCCACTTTTCATCCATTCCTATTTAAGCCTTAAAAAAGAAAGAAAGAAAAAACAGAGAGAGAACGTCAAAAGGAACATAAATACTTGAAAAAATGACAATTATGAGAAAAATGTTTAGCTTCGTAATAATAATTACTAGAAAAAAAATAAATATTTTAAATATTGTGCGGTTTTAAATTACTACATGCATGTAATTTCAACCCCTGCCTAGGACAAATTTTTTTATTGAAACTACCCCAAAAACTTCTTACGAGTGAATATAATATGTCATAATCTATGTAGATTGAGAATTACACCATTCTCATATCTATATGCAGAAATGTAACATGAATTTTATGTGTCGTTAAGAATTTGTAACGATGTTCAGCTTGTGGCATCCACATGTCAGACGCGTAGAGGTCGTTTCAACCAATTCGGGGCGGGTCAAGCTTCGGGTAGCCAAGCACGGGCAATAGGTGGGAGAAGGAAAGGTTCAGTTTAAGCCCTCAATTTGAAACTTGAAATCGGAAGTGACAGGGGTTTTGAGGGTTGGAAATTATGGACATGGACGTTGATGAACCAACCAAAGGTACGCCCTTTTTCAACACTCTGCGCTTAACTCTTTCAGGGTCGTCGTCACCTTTTGTTTGATCCTATAAACCCTAAGACCCTTTCCACATTTTGCCCAATTTTACAGGCGAAGAAGAAAAGCAAGGAAAGCCCATAATCGTAGTATTGATGGGTGCACCCGGTAGCGGCAAGTCCACATTCTGCGAACAAGTCATGGGCTCCTCCGTTCGTCCCTGGGTCCGGGTGTGCCAGGTACGTACATTTATCATTGTCTTTTATCGCAGACCATGTGTTCGATGAAATGCCTCACTGAGTTTTGAATCTATAATTTGAGGAGTTATTGTAGTATGCAGGACTAGACAATGCTGTATTTTCATTTGGGTTCTTTTGGATTTCTTGTGTTTGTTAGGATACCATCAAGAATGGGAAAGCCGGTACGAAAGCTCAGTGTATAGAGAGCGCGAGGAGTGCATTGAGGGAAGGAAAGAGCGTGTTTATAGATAGATGCAATCTGGAGAAAGAGCAAAGAGATGAGTTTGTGAAGCTGGGTGGTCCTCAGGTGGATGTTCATGCTGTGGTGCTTGATCTTCCTGCTAAGCTTTGTATCTCGCGGTCGGTGAAGCGAACTGGCCATGAGGGGAACTTGCAAGGTGGAAAAGCTGCGGCTGTTGTGAATAGAATGCTGCAGAAGAAAGAACTGCCGAATCTGAGCGAAGGGTTTGGTAGGATCACTTTTTGCCAGAATGAGAGTGATGTTGAATCTGCCATTCGTACATATAGTGGACTCAGTCCGTTGGATACACTTTCCCATGGTACTTTTGGCCAGAAGAGCCCGGGTGCAAAAGTTCAACTTGGTATAATGAAATTCCTAAAGAAAACAGATGCTCCTACTAATACTGAATCGACTTCAAACAAGGTTCAGGATTCTAATGCTTCTCAAATTACTGGGGGAAAGGATACCAGTGTGAAAGGAACAGGTTTGTTTACTGAAAGTGGTAGTATGGAGTCCAAGAAAGGTGAGCAGCCTGTCGTAGGTTCTGCTGGCACTGACTTCTCTCTTGACAATGCTCCCACCCTGGCATTTCCATCTATTTCCACAGCAGATTTTCAGTTTGACCTTGAGAAGGCATCTGACATTATTGTAGAGAAAGTTGCAGAATTTGTAAATAAACTTGGAAATGCAAGACTTGTTTTAGTGGACTTGACTCATAAATCGAAGATTTTGTCCTTGGTGAGGGCTAAAGCTTCACAGAAAAACATTGACTCCAAGAGGTTCTTCACATTTGTGGGAGATATCACTAAGCTTCATTCAGAAGGAGGTCTTTGCTGCAATGTGATAGCTAATGCTGCTAACTGGTAAGCTTTTAAATTTCATATCCATGCAAATATTTCATTCTGGTGCTAATAGAGGAGATTAATTTGATAAAACTGGAGGTTATTAGCATTGTATCCTTTCAATGAAATATGGTGTGAATGATATATAATCAATAATTCTGCTGACTAAGGAAGAAAGGTTAGCATCTGTTGCCTACTAAGTTGAGTCAGTTGCATTGTAAAGGTGGATATAGTCTCTTCACCTTTATTATCTTTATGAATGAATATTGTGATTACATATTTCTTATATGAAAAGTTGATCAAACAAAAAACATAATGGTGCAGGCGACTTAAACCAGGAGGTGGTGGTGTCAATGCTGCAATCTTCAATGCTGGAGGTCCAGCTTTAGAGGTTGCAACCAAAGAACAAGCCAAATCTCTGTATCCTGGGAATGCTGTGGTTGTTCCTCTCCCTTCAACTTCTCCTTTGTTTTGTAGGGAAGGGGTAACCCATGTCATACATGTTCTTGGACCCAATATGAACCCACAGAGACCAAATTATCTTGACAATGACTATAGCAAAGGCTGCAAAATTCTCCATGACACTTATACTTCACTTTTTGAAGGTTTTGCATCAATAGTGAGGACCCAAAAGAAGGTATTTAAGGGAAGCTTTGGAAACCTTCGGTTGAAGCTGCCAGAGTCAAAAGATCACCCTGAGAGTGGGCCTACAAATCACTCTACAAATACCTATCAAAAGATCAAGAGAGAGGATCTTCATGAATCTGAAAGGAACAAACGGAGTAAAGGAGATCAAGCTGAAGCTGAAAACGTCTCTGCTTCTAATGCTAGTAAATCAAACCTCCACTCTGATGGAAGCAAGAATAAATCCTGGGGAACATGGGCCCAGGCTGTCTACAACATTGCCATGCATCCAGAGAAGCAGAGGGATGTAGTACTAGAGATATCAGATGATGTCGTTGTACTAAATGATCTTTATCCAAAGGTAAGTCACACCTTTTATAGTTATCATCCACTTCTATGTTTTAGCTGGTTGACAAAATTTTGGAATTCTGCAGGCACAAAAGCATCTCCTGGTGGTAGCACGACATCCTGGTCTTGATCGCTTGGCAGATGTATGCAAAGAACACATTCAGTTGCTAAGGACAATGCATGCGGTTGGTTTGAAGTGGGCTGAAAAGTTCTTACATGATGATTCAACATTGGTCTTTCGTCTTGGATATCACTCGGTACACATGCTCACTTTTGCTTGGTGACTTTGTTAGATGTGTTTTCTCTAACATTAACTCTTGAAAGAATTGGTCGGGTTACTAAAGTAAATTAATCTTTGATATCTGATTAAGTTTAGATGATAGATACAAGTCTTCAGAAATGTGTCTTCTCCTGCTCAGTACTCTTGACAATGGTATATCTGTCCCTGAACATAACTCCATAGCATAATTTGGGGATGAAAATGGAGACTGCCTAATAAGCATTTGCGATGTCTTCTGTTTCAGGAACCATCAATGCGACAGCTGCACCTACATGTAATCAGCCAGGATTTTAATTCAGCACATTTGAAGAACAAGAAACATTGGAATTCCTTTAATACTGCTTTCTTTCGAGACTCTGTGGATGTGCTAGAGGAAGTCAGTAGTGACGGAAAGGCAATACTGAATGATGATGAAAGCCTGATGTCTATGGAGTTACGATGTAATCGATGTAGAAGTGCTCACCCCACCATTCCCAAATTGAAATTGCACATTGGCAGATGTCGAGCCTCCTTCCCAAGCACCCTGCTTGAAAATGGTCGGCTGGTAACTGCACCAAGCAATTCTAGCAATGATCCATAGTTGTGCAATGGATCCTGTTGTGTACAAGCCAGAGTGTCCGACTGAAATTTTGTTGCATGTAAATATGAACTAGATGATTTTTGATGGTCCAACTGGTTTCTCTCACAAGTTCGGGTCTCTGTCTGTCTAACTGGTTTCTCCTCCAAAACGGTTTCGTCTCTCAAGTTTCAACCATGAACTGTCTGATTTTTTAGGTATATCAATTCGATGGACTGAAAAGAAAATATTTGGCTTATTTGCTCCTTACTCCTTACAAATGAGTACATAATAAATCTGAAAAAAAAAATGTAGGGCTTATTTGAGATTGTTTCTCTGAGACTTAATCCAAATAATAATCCTAAACACCTCCGTAATTTGTTGGAGAGGAAAAATCCCCCACATTGGAAAAGTAACATTTGAAAATATAATTTATAAGTGGGTGACTTTTATCCAATTATACCGAGGCCTTTTGTGATTAAAACTCAACACCTAATGGATAGTTAAGTTGGAACAGTATTGGTACAATGGTGGGCCACGGGTCACGATTGTCACTGTTTAACATGGTATCAGAGCGGGTTGCTCTTCAATTACGCCGCCATCATGGACCCGGATTTGGGTTCATTTATTAATTGATTCACCAATCTCTTCTCCAATCATGGACCTGGTTTGGGTTCATTAAGAGCAACTCCAACAGATTCCCTATATTTTGATTTTTCTCTACTTTAGGGAAAAATAAGCCTCTTTTGCTCCAACAGATTCCCTATAATTATCTCTATTTTAGGAAAAGTGAGGAGAGAGAAAACCAAATTCCCTATATTTACAGCAAACTCCAAAATTTTAAAGAAGAATATGGAGATTTTATAGATTACTGTAAACTAGGGAATCTGTTGGAGTTGGAGAAGAAAAATAGGCTAAAGGTTTGACTTTTGCTTCTCTATAATACAAAAATTATAGGGAAGCTGTTGGAGTTGCTCTAAATTGGCCATCGGAAGTTTCGGATCGATTTATTGCCAAGTGTCCAATGTGGGCCTTGGATTGTTATATGGATTGGTCAAGTCTTTAATGTGGGACTTGTGACCCGATTCCTAATGTGTGGAATCAATTAATTCCACGTGTATGAGCGTGTTGGAGAGGACAGTATCGGTACAATGGTAGGCCACGTGCCATTTTTATTATTATGTATTTAATATTTAGAATAATTATACATTCAAATATTCGATATTAGAGATTTCCACATGACATGATTTTATTTTTTTCTAATCATAGAGAACTAGAATTACATACCTAGCTCAATACAGAGATAGACTTGCTCAATCCATGAATAAAATTAATTTAGTATGATCTCATACCAGTCTATAACTATAGAGAACTTATCTACTATAAAAGAGTTAATTCCTCGACATTCTAAAAGTGATAGGAATTGATGGGAATGGATGCTCGACCCACCTACTCCCCCAATTTCATGGTCTATCATCAGACATGAAAGAAGAAAATCACATAGGATTCTATATGCCTTATATTATGTTACATGTGCAACTATAAATCCAAATGCTAGATTTTTCAGTACCAAAAAGATGTGCGTGAGTTAAAAATAGCTCCTCAATATCCCCTTCTCATAAGTCACTGAATGCTCCACAACCTTAACCGACCCCATTGAGGATTGAGACCATCTATGCATAAATTGAAAATGACACAGCAATAATAGAACAAAGACAGCTTAGTAGTTGATTTAGGATTAATAATCTAGGTCAAGGAGTGCAGGCATACGAGGACAAAGTAGCTGCGCATCACAGGGGACAAATGTTGAGTTGAGATATTAAACAACGTTGTGGTCACAAAAGGATCTGTCATCCTAAACGTGTCAAGGTACGCCTTGTTTTCCACAAACCATTTAGGATCACAGAAATTGATTAATTGAAAAATCCGAAGATATTAATATTCAAAAGGGAGTATACAGACAAACCAGGACACTGTTCTCAGTAAAAAGAGAAAACATTAGGAAAAACTCCACGATAAGAGCTTAGCTTAATCTAAATTTGTGAGAGCGAATAGCGCTCCTATGGCATTCATGTGATACAGAAGAGTTTTACTGGGGATTAGGTGGGCGGCTGTTGGCAGCAGAAACCCTAGACCCCCACTCAAGCAACTCTTTGCTGGTATCATCCTTGTGAACAATCACCTCAATGAAGCACAAGCTGTCCTTCTTGGGTCCATTTGCAGTCTCAATTGCTTCAATCAGCTCCTCTTCGCAACGCACCTGAAAGATTGCATGAGTTCGTTAACAACGAGTTTTATGATCCATGAAGCCACTTGATTAAGGGGATTGAGGCAAACAGAAAGATGTATTTAGAAAACAGACCTTGGTTGTCCAGCACTTGCCCTCCCCATTGTGGATGGCATCAACCAGTCCAGTGTAGTTCCAGTTCTTGATCACATTGTATGGTCCATCATGGATTTCCACTTCAATGGTGTATCCGCCATTGTTTATCAGGAAAATGATGGTCCTCTGTCCATTTCGAATCATTGTGGACACATCTTGAGCAGTCACCTATTAGGGATACAACAAAAAAGACATAAACAAATGAATGTGAAAAGTTAAAAGTTATAGTGCTTATGCTTTACGATGCTTTACTTTCATATTATTGGATGCTTTGCAGAAGAAGTGTAATTTACATTTCACATTTCAGCAATCAGCATACAATCTCTATAATCACTTTGGCTATTGCAGAACTCACAAGACTAGTAATGTGATCAAAGTTGCATACCTGGAAGCTCCCATCACCAATGAAAGAAAGCACTCGCTTCTCAGGTACAGCCTGAGCATACCCAAGAGTTGCTCCAACTGACCAACCTATTGATCCATATTGCATTTGGAATTCATACCTGAAAAATACATTTCCAATTACCAATTAGTATCGTAACATTATAATAGAAAAAAAAAAAAAAAAACATGAAGGATCATCAAATTCTCCCAAAGGCTTACCCGCAGGCAGGTGGCAATTTCAGCTTCTGGCAGTTGAACCATGAGTCCCCTGTCTCAGCAATCACAGCAGTTTCAGCTGACAGCATCTTCTGAATGTGCTGGAACAGAACATTAACCCTCAAAGGTTCTCTGGGTGCAGCCTTTAGAGGGTGGCCATCGGGCACAAAGATCCTGCGGTAGTTCTCATGAGCAGTATTGTTATGCTTCAGCTTCTTTGCTAGGCATAACAGGAAATCCTTCATGAGAACACAACCAAAAGCAGGGCCATTTCCTATCGTCACACGATCGGGCTGCACAATGATCGCCTTCTCTTTCTTGAGAAGGAGCGAGTACCCAACGGAGCTGTAGTCATTGAAAATCGGCCCAGCAAACAAGTATGCATCTGCAGACTCCACAATCTCAGCACAAAAGGCAGTGCTCACAGCACCCCAGTATGTTCCTATGAAATGGGGGTGGTGCTCTGGCACTTGCCCCTTTGCTGATGGCATAACAGCCAGAGCAAAACCAGAAGCATCAGCCAGCTCAACAAATGCATCACCGGCATGTGCAGCGCGCAGTTTGGGCCCGCCCACCATAACCGGCTTCACTGCCTTGTTCAAGAACTCTGCCGCTGCCTCCACTGCAGCCTCTAATCCCATCTTATTGCTCAATCTGTAAAACCAAGTAGAAAGTTACATATATTCACTTTAAAAAAATTAACAAAATCATAATCTTTTTACAACACTTTCATCAAATGAGATCAGAAGGCACAAAATTTACTTTGGAGACAATGAAAATGGAACAGGGTCACGGCTAAAAGTAGGATGAGGAATCCCAGCCAAGTTGCAGCCTATGCTGATATACACAGGCTTGCTTTCTTTCAACGCAGTCGAAATTGCCGTATCAATCAACTCATGTGCATCCTCCAGATTATTCACCACAGCCTAGTAAAAACCACCCACATACCAAAATCAGTAAAAATTATTTGTTTCCAAAACACAAATCAAAATACAGATCTTTAGCCAAACCCACTAAAACCCACATTCCCAAAATAGCAAACTTTAAATCCAAGAAATCCCAATACAAAATTCATATTTTTTTTGGGTTGCCAAAACACAGATCAAAGTACAAATCTTTCACCAAACCCACACACCAAAACTAGCAAACTTCGAGAATGAAATCTAAAACACTATGAATGATCCACTAAAACTCACATGCCAAACTTCCAAAAACAATGAATCTTTAACCAAATCCACTGAAACCCAACACCAATTTTTATAAAAAAAAAAAAAAAAAAAACTTGATTATGATCCTAACCTGAAAGCAAGTCACAGTCTGAAAGCACCGGAGCTCTTGGCTAAAGTCCGGCACCCCAATAGTATGGTGAAGAATCCTGTTAGTTCCGTAATCATTGGAGTTGGGCCCTCCAACAATACAAATCACCGGCAAGTTCTCACTGTACGCGCCAGCGATCGCGTTCAACACACTCAGTCCACCGACGGTGAAAGTCACCGCACACGCCCCGACGCCACGCGACCGCGCGTAGCCGTCGGCTGCGTATCCGGCGTTGAGCTCATTGCAGCAGCCAATGTTGGTGAGCCCGGGCTCGGCGATGAGGTGGTCGAGAAGGGTCAAGTTGAAGTCGCCGGGGACGGTGAAGACGTCGGTGACGCCGATTTGGACGAGGCGGCGTGCCAGGTGGCGGCCGAGGGTGGCGTCGGCGGAGTTGAACGTGGTGGAGGGGACCGAGTTTTGGACGGTGCAAGCGGCGCTGTTTGGTAAACAACCGACGTCGTGGTTGTCGGCCTTGCAAACGTCGAGGGAGCCAATCTTGGTGTCCATGGAGGTCTAAAGATTGAAACTTTGTGATCAAAGATTGGAACTTTGAGTGTAAAGATGGAAGCTTTGGGGGTTTAAGAGAGAATTGGGATTTGGGTTTTTGGTGAGAATGGAGAAATGGGTTTATGAGGAGGTTGGGTTTTATAGTGACAGTGGTGGTGGTTATCAATGGAGGTTTTACTAGGGGCTGGTTTTCATGTGATGGCCTTTTTGTAAAGGCAGTGGGCAGCAGTGGGTTCTTGAATGCAGTTTTTGGTGAGTGAGTGGCAAGTAAATATTTTAATTGGAATTCTTATTTTGCTTGGTAAGGACTAGAAGAATTGTAATTTTAATTTCTTTTATAAAATTATTATTTTTCATTCATTTGTGGTGTTTAAATGGGATCATATGAATGCACGAGAAGATATCTAATTTTCCAGCTATACTCTTTTCTTTAGCAACAAGAAAATTGATTATGGCCAATAATAACATTTAATTTTGAGACCAAAAAAAAAAAGTAGAATTTGATTAGTGATGGAAAATTTTGATTTTGATTCTGATTCTATTTTGAGATGGAGCTTCAATCATAGAGGTGCAACACCTTTTTGGTTTCGCTCATTTGGGTTGGAATTGTCATGGTGCAAGAGCAGTGCACGTAACGAGCCTCTTTGAATTAAAATGAGGTTCTTTTTTTAGATGGCTTTTTCTTTTCATATATTTTTTGCAATTCCCATTATATCGCTTTAAATCCAAATATTGGGGATTTGGGGACATGATGAACACGACGTGGACGTTTTGATCAAAAAAAAAAAATGAGGTAAATGATGTAAGTTGAACAGAGGTCAAATTATACATTAGTTAATTACAGCATAAATAATCGACTATATAATCTTAAATGTAAAAATTAATGTCTTTCACTAAAAAAAAAAAAATGCAATAATCAACTCCTGTAGCTGGTTTGGAACCTATGCATGGAATTGGTGTTGAACCGTGATTCCGTGAAAGTCATTTTCGTGGTCTTGAAGAAAATATCGTCAAACCGTCAATGATTATTAGTCAAATTGGTGCATAAAATCCTAAACTTAATTAGCTGTAATCTGGTTTTCAAATTGGGGACTCTACTTGTGTGGTTTTGTGAAATCCTAGTTTGAGACTTTGAGTCCCCCAGTCGCAGTGAGTAGCACGTTACTATATGATTGGTCAGTTTCGCGCGAAAACGACGAAGACTTGAATCCGAAAACGACGACGTTCTGTCCTTTTAAAACGACCGCGTTGTCGGTAAAATACTATGAGCGATGTTTCTGAATGAGGGAATCAAGGTTCTGAAAAACCAGAAATTGAGTTGCCGGTAAATTACAAAACCAAAGCTTTTCTATTTTGGTCATTTCAAATTCCAGGTTTTGGATGATTCCAGAACTAAAGAAATAGATTAATTAGCAGCAACTCTTGTTCATGCACATGTACCAAATGACACGTGGTCAGTCTCATGTGGCGTCTGAGCTGAATCCCAGGCAGGCACTGGTGAAAGGTTTTGAATATTAAAGCCTACCGGTTGCATTGTTTCTGTAATTTCTTGAGTAAATGTAATATCTTATTAGTGGGAGAGGATCCTCTGCTAATCTATTCCCCTCCTAACATGCCTAAGCTTTTTATGAGATTTTGACACGTGGCTATTGTTAATCTAATGGCTCACATTCCACAACAATGTCAA
This sequence comes from Rosa multiflora, assembly GCA_002564525.1. Taxonomy (NCBI): domain Eukaryota; kingdom Viridiplantae; phylum Streptophyta; class Magnoliopsida; order Rosales; family Rosaceae; genus Rosa; species Rosa multiflora. Next base: position 65,792 of record BDJD01003910.1, read on the forward strand.
TTTTTCTTTTTCTATTTTTCTTTTTTTCTGTCCCCCATTCTTCACTTCCTTCACGCCTGAGAGAAGACTTCTCTCTCCAGTCCTCCTCCTCCTCATTCTTTCTCTATATGAGTAACCTTACATAATACAAATATGGCCTGACTAATATGACAAGAACAATATCTCCAATAAACACTATAAAAGCATAATCCAGACGATTGTTGAAATCCAAACAAATCAATTCAAATCATGGTGGATGGTTCTTCACTTCTTTGAACCTTACAAAAAACCCAAAAATAAATCTTAGTACACCCTCATCCTTAACAATGAACTTTGGCAGGGAAGATTTTTGACGAAGACCAGAAAGGTTTCCTCATCAACTACCCAAATTTTGCTAAATCCCATGAATTACATTTAAATTTAGCAATATCCATTCAGCTCAATCCCATATTCTTCATTTTCTTCTCCTCTTAATCAGTCAGCATGAACCCATCATGGAAACCAAAAGATGATGGATTTTCTATTTTGAGAATAAATGGAATTGAAGATTTGAAGCATAAAAAAAATTGCATTCCATGAGAGGGAGATACAAGATCTGGGAAACTGGCAAAGAAGAAACAGAAAAGGGAGAGAGAGAGAGGGAGAAGGTTGTCAGACGGAAAAAAAAAAGAAAAAGGGGAGAGGGTTGGTGGTGGGGGTGAGTTTGATTTAAAAAAGAAAAAAGAAAGATAATTACATATTTATGAAAGTCAATATAAGCCATTGGATTTAGATTTACACACATGTCGGTTTGTCATAGAAATCTTAGGCAGGTTAGGAGGGGAATAGATTAGGAGAGGATCCTCTCCCCTTATTAGTACTGTAAATATGGATGTGGATTTTTTATCTGTTTATATTGATGATTTCTGGCTTTCTACTTTATGATGATGAGTGGCACGAGTCACATGACTTCGCTGGCTGGTATTATGCACGGAGAAACCAGAAAAAAAAAAAGAAGAAGCACGGACACATATGTTTTCTACTAGTCCGATGACGAGGATTTACGACAAATTCAACAAGTTTTGACGTGTTACTTGCTTCTTCATTCACTGCATGCAATCTATTGCTATGAGGAGTTTTTGTTTTTTTGTCGCTGACCAAGAAAAAATTAATACAACATGGTACAAATCCCAAAAATTATGCTGTAACATGCTCCGCAAATTTAGGATCATTACTGACTGGTTGAAAAATTATTATATAGACTTGAATTACTACGTTTGGTATGATTTGGTCTAAATGTCTTATGTTATTGGTTTAGGTGTTTTAATGGAAATTATTCTATGCACCGACGGTGTAAGTGACCCAACCTTTATAAGCGGTGCTCTGAATAATCTCTCTATGAGAAAACCAATTATCCATCAACCATCCTTCATTCCCCAACATAAATTACACCATTTATTACAACCGAAGGTAATGGACTCAGAGCACCATGGCATTACAAAAAGCCACTGCTGTAGTTAACCAACATACTAATCATCTTGAATTCTTAATGCAGTCCCTCACAAGTTGTGGGATAACCAGATATCGCAACCAGGGCCAAAACTCATAGGCTCGTTAACTATAGCCTAAAAAAATTTGTTTTCTTTGCTATAGGTATGTACAAAACAGCCAGGGTCTAGAGCTATGTCCAGGCTTACTTTTCACTCATTTAAGAAGGGGGCTCTGTCGTGTTCTGGTGAATCGGATGTCCCCGTTAAGAACTGCACTAATAAACTTCTCTGCTTCTTCTGCAGCTATTTCACCCTCAAATGCTGCAAAAGTCCCCTTCCGAGGTTTGTAGGCCACCAAGACCTTATCTAAAGATTTAAATCCTGCTTTGTCGAATGCGTTTAAGAATGATGCCTGCTTGGTGGCATCCAAGAGAGTGTAGGAGATGGAATCCCTGCCATGCACCGAGTTCTGTCGCCTTGATAATGATTTCTGAGAGACCTGACTCATTTTAAAAAGATCATATATAGTCGGGTCGTGTGGTAACCAATTTACCAAACAAAGAGAACGCAGAAGACAGAAATTCGTTGATAACATATAAAATCAGGTGTTTAGAACCCGTAGGAAATCTAATTACCAAACAGAGGAGAAGTATACTCACCGTGTTCAGAACTGATTCCAACTTCTTTCTTTCTTTCGAAGATCTGAATGAACCAATGATGCAAACTGGGATTTTGTCACCACAGAGAGCATCAAAATTAGATTTTGTCAGTAGAGGTATCTGATTCTCCCTGGAATCGGTTGATGCTTTCTTGGACTGATCTGAAGCTGCCTTCTTGTTCTTCTTCTCAAAACCTTCAATTAAACCACTGAGATCATGAATTGCTGATTTCAAATCTTTAACAGCGATGCCTGTTTTTAAGACATGCTTCTCCCCATTTGATAGCCAACCAACTATAGCTGGTAGTGCATCAACTCCTAGTTTCTTCACTGTTGGATCAGAAGCATCCTGGACCTGCATCATTGCAAAGTTATTAATTTGAAGACAAAATAACAGGTAATTACAAAATAATATAAGCTGCAAAAACTAAGGATCTTCTTTTCCTGAAAACAAAAATGACTCGTGTTGTCGAGGAAGTAAAAGGTCCTCTTTGCTATTTATTTCATAATCCTCTATAGCTCTTCATTCTTTCCAGTAGATTCTCATGTTGAATGTCTAAAATTGTTAAACTAAGAAGGCTTCAGCTCGCTCATAACTCAGTTCCATCCATTCAACGAAGACAACATACCTGTACATCATAGAAAATGATGCGTTTGTGATACAGTCCACTGAGGACGCGCCAGATAACAGGAGTATCTTTTTTGGTGGAGAGAAGGACCACCGTAGGAAATTTATCAACTGTGACAGAGGAAGACTTTAAGAAGTTCAAGTCGACCCTCTTTGAAAACCTTGGCAAATGGTCTTGGCAAAAGGATTTTAAAGGTTTGGCACCCCAATCGCCATCATACTCAACCAACAAACCCTTCTCACTCGCTTTGTATGAATAAACAAATACCCTGGGCATTCTGCGTGGATATATGCCAAGGTCCTTGCAGAGTGATGCCTCAGTGTCACAGTTTACACTTCCAACCTGTCAGAAGAACATGAAAATATAAGCATAGGTGGTGGTCAATGGAAGATCAGATGGTAAGGATTGCATAAACGCATACCTTTAGGGCACCCTTCAGTGAGCTGGCAACTTCCTCTACCAGAGATTCAACATGCTGATGCCCCTTCAAAGAGGTCGTATAAGAGAACAAGAGCCAAGTCATTCCCTGGTCAACTACTTCTTTCTTATAGATCTGTGAACTGAGGGCCCTAATGCTCTTCGGAGTACTCTGAGAGTCAGGTCGAGCCCTGCTTGAACCAGTGAAACCACCAAACTGACCTCCAGCTCCAGAATTATCCCCAAAAAAGTTTGAGAAAATGTCGTTCATACCAAAACTGAATGGACTTGGGCCACCACTGGGGCCACCAAAGGAAAAGGAAAACGATTGGGAACCTCCCTGCCCACCCATGCTCTGCCAATCACTTGGTCTGTAGGTAAACTGGTTTTGTCCTGGTCCACCATTGGTGAAGTAAGTATATCCACCATGATCCCCTGGTGAACCAGATTGAAATCCAGGATTTCCCTTTTCATCTCCATACATATCATAATTTTTCCTCTTCTCCTCATCAGATAAAATCTCATACGCTAGCAAAAGAAGAAGAAATAAATCAACACTTAAAACAGGAAAGTAAAAGAAAAGGTCTACTCAAAAGGAAAAAAACAATCAGGTTTTCTCTACACAAGTACTTTAGTATGTATATGCTATTGTTGAGGCGGAGCTCAGAAACCACAAGAGTCATATAGACATGGTAGCCATTCAAATTAGGCCATTAACATAAACTACTCAGAAGCTGTTTGAGCTTGAGTATGGAACAAGATAAAATTCAACAAAAATGGCAAGCTGAACGGAAACAAAGATGAAACAGAAGTCAGAACTGTTACCATTATTTATCTCAGCAAACTTTGCTTGAGCTCCCTTGGCTTTATTCTTGTCTGGGTGATATTGAAGAGAAAGCCTACAGGACGTAGTTCAAGTGAAATTAGTAAGATGAATGGAATATTACATGTTTAAGCCAGAGCAAACAAAGGAACCTCTGCAGTCCATTTTATGAGAATCAAGAAGCTGCTATTGGTCATCAAAAATCAATAAGACAAGCTAGAATTTACATCCGCCACAGTAAAAAATTAGACAGTGTTCTACTTATTCTGATAACTAAAATGTTTTAAACAAGCATGAATGATGCATTCAAGATCAACAAACCACCGTCCTATATAAAAAAAATCACAGAATCACTAAAAACAAACTGTGATTCCCCATGTTAATGGTTAGCCCTTAATCCCCATGTACTCACCAAGACCCAAGCTCAGCAACTAGATCATAATGCCAGATTTAGGTTTGAATTAGCACATTGCCACTTGAGCCAGCCCCAACTCAACCTAAACCAATAAGAAACTTTGCACACAGACAATCCTAAATTTCTAATTGATACATTTAACACATCCATCAGTGCCAATACTTTAAATTTCGAGACATCGAGACAATCGACCCAAACTGAGTCAAGCACAAACAAAATAAAGCACATTACAGTCTCGCCTCTTTCAGGAATACATTATAAAGGTCACAGAACAATTATCAGGGTTTATGGAACATACTTGTGGAAAGCCTTCTGAATTTCACGTTGACTCGCACTTCGCTCCACTCCAAGAACCTGATAAACAATTCAAAGCTAATCTCAGAAAACAAAAATTAAGTACAAAAAACCAAAGGTTCACCTGTAAAACAAAACGCCGGCATAAAATTCAATTCCTTTTGCCGATTTACCACAGCAGCAGCGGTAAAATTTGCACCTTTTCATCAATAATCTAGAAAATTCCGTCTCCAGGAGTTTCAGAATTCGACGCTTCTTTCTTTGGTAAATTGTTCGAGATTTCAGTAATCAAATTCCAAAATCACAAGCATATATGATCCTAAGCACATTCCATGTACTCACATTGAACTAGAACAAGGAAAAAACGAAAAGAAAAAGTTGAAGGAATGAAGAAATAGAGAGGCGTACCTTGTAGGGGTCCAAGGTTTTGGCGTCGATGGTGAGTAGTAACAACGACGCCGTCGCGATGATCAGAGATACTAGTCGCCGGTTAAACATATTGGAATCCGAGTTCGGAGTCAGATTTTTTGGCTGCTTATTTTGTTAGATTTGGGGTTCCCTTTTGTTGGTAAATTTGGACAAGGACGGTGGGAGAGATTGAAAATGGGGGCTTATAAATGAGTTCGCGGGTTCCCAACAAATCCAGATGCTTCGTCTTTAAGGCCGTTTGGGACACGTGGCTTTATGATGTTTTCCCACGCAACCTGACCAATGGCAGAGTTCCTGGTTGTCTGTAGAAGCGCGCTCAGGCTTATCCACGTCAGCGTGGTGATTGTAATCAGCCAATTGTTTAGTAACACGTCCTATCAAATATTTTTGAATAGAAATTAACATTATTAGAATTTAAAAAAAAAAAATTCAGAGAAATCATTGGAATCAATATTTGTTAATTTACATTTTAGACTAGTTTTCTGCTCACATTTTACCAATTATTATCGATCTAGTGGAAAGTACGTAATAACAAAAAGAAAAGTATTATTGATGGCTGTGGTTAAACCCTAAACCCTAACGGAAGGTCTTCCTCAACATAAATTAGGAGTCGACCAAGAAGGCTACAGAGATCAATACCTTACCTCTCCTCTCTTCGATCTCTCTCGATTAATTAGGTCAAGACGAAGCATGCCTGGTCGATCTTATCATAATCTAGTTTGGACGTCTCTCACTCTCTAGAGCATTCCAAATCCTTGCGGTATCTGTCTCCCAACTTGAATTAGAATTAGGGTTCCTGAACTTCTATAAATTAGGCCGCCTCGACCATCCCCCTCCCCTCTCCTCCTCTATTCGATCTCTCTCGATTAGGTCAAGACCAAGCATGTCTGTGGAGGACACTTTCTAAAAAATCTTTGTGTTGCAGACAACCGCAATTCTAGCCGAGCGGCCGGTCGGCAGGGAGGGGGAAGAAGATCTTGTGATTGTAGTCAAGTTTAGCAAGCCATGCTTTAGCCGCCGTTCGCTGTCCGATCCAGTCCATCTGGAAATGGGCCCAATACTACAGGCAGATATGTTTATCCCTTTCTCCTGCATCAAGCAAACATGTAATCAGGCATTTTATAGAGGGATGATGGAGCGCGATCTTTTGGTTGTAGGTGTCCCTGAAACTCTACATGCAGAGATTTTCGACAAGTAGTTCCCGGTGATTTACGCCGCCGAGACCTACGAGGTGCCTATTCTTGTGGTAGCATGCGACGGCACTTACCGGAGGGAAAGTGATGAGATCTTGAGTTTCACTCCTACAGCTGAATCTGCAATTGAGGGTTTGGAGAAAGTGAGACTTGATGCTGCCATTATTGGACAATCACCGATGTGTGCTATATGTTGGAAGGATTTTGCACCCGAAGATGTTGGTCAGCTAATGGTTACTCGCATGCCCTGCTCTCACTGTTATCATGGAGATTGCATTGTCCGCTGGCTGAGCGTTAATCATCGATGTCCCATGTGCCGATACCCGATGCCAGTGGAGAGCCAGCCACCACCATCATCATCGAATCCCCCAAGTCCTCCTCCTAATTAAGGAGGTTATGATCCTCTTCTTAAATTTCAGTTAGATGGCATATGCTTTTGGTTGGTTCATCTTTTAGTGGTGGTATTGTTAACAATACCACCACTATGTTGGGAGCTATATATGTGTGTGACTATGTGACAGGGTTTCCTTCCCTGCTTTTATTTGCTCAAACTTGTACTTCATTATGTGGTATGCCATACAATTGCGCGTTGCTTTTTCAGACTTGCATCGCTGCTTGTTGTCTGATTTCATAGCACAAACTGCTTAGATCGATTTAGTAATCATCCTTTGCTTGTTGAATTTAAAAGAGGAAACGATTCTATATCTACAGCAGCCACATATTGTCCAACATGGCATCAGCTGAAGCATCAGCAACTATTTAACTTTCCCCCTAGAACAGCCCACCGTATTTGCACCTTTTAGCATTTGAATTTGTTGCTAATAATATGAAGTTCTGTTTCTTCGATCATCTATTTCGAAAATATTTTGCTCTATGCATGCTTGAAATTTCTGATAGTCCAACTAGCTAATTAGCAGCAAGCTTGGTTCGCCTTGTAGCAATTTTTTTGGTTCATTTGTTGTTATTATTATAATTCTGTGAAGGAAATGCCTCACACTTTTGTTTCTCTTGTGGGGTAGTTAACATTTTAAATATCTTGATGTGGACTAAAATGTATTATAGGGTAGCAAGTTAGCTGACACAAACATATTTAATTGCAAACATTTTCACTCTATTACGAGGCATTTAGACCACATTTAAACCAACTGGGGTACCCCATCCACACTCCGTACTCAACTTTGAGTCCAACTATTTCTTCTTCATAAAATGAAGTTCAGTTTCTGAACATAATTGATAATCATCTTACTTAATTGGTAATTTGTCTAAAATTGTTTGCACTGCACATCAATCTGTGGGTTTTTGATTATCAAACCAGCTGAGCAGTAAGTTGATTCCAATAATCACTCTGTGAAAATCACTTTGCATGCAATTTGCAGAAGATGATGATCTGAACCTAATGCACACCAAGAACCACAGTTTCCCACTACGCATGGGAAAGGGACCTGTGCACAAAAACCCAATTTTACCATCTTTCTTTTGCATCCTCTCTCTTCAATTTCTGGGGTTTAGAATTTGTTGAAGGATGGGACACACAGGTTTCTATCATAGATGTGGAGTGTCATATATGGAGACTTTGATGCGGCTGACACTATATGTTGTCCCCATCAAAGCACATGTAACCCATCTTGACCTCAATAAATCACATCTCAACAATAGTTATATACAATTTAGATTCTATTATGACACATTAAGACCACATATAGATCATCTGGAGCACCCCCTCCACCCTCAACATCAAAACCTGGTAGTCATTGTCTACACTTTCCAACTTCATTTTTAGCAGAACTCATTCACAAACCTAAACAAGGAAGTTGAGAATTGAAAGAGATATGTTTACTTGTATGGTGCTAATCAAGGACTGTTCTACAGTTGGCCGTGCCGCAATGACGTATTAATGGCATATTTCATCACACGCCTAGAATGCATAAAATACATGTTCCTTGAAACTGGACACTGCAGTAGTGGAATTCTGTTCATTCCGATTAGGGACATTTCATCAAGCATCTAATATGCTCTAAACTCGATCATCACTTGAAACAAGACATTGACAGTGGAATCTAGATTAGGCATTTAGGCATAAACCCTTAATTCATATTGTAAGCCAATTCATATTGTAAACCCTTAATCCAGATTAGGCACACCAAACGAAGAACCTTTCCCATCAACCATGCGACAGCCAAGTCCTCTTTGATAAGTATTTGAGCCTCCTCCATTTTTGGTATTACTCTAGTTATATCAACAATATCGGTAAATAGTTTACATTCTTAGGTGGCTCCAGTATCGGTCAAGCTTCTTGATCGACTTCACAAGTCACACAGGGCGATGAGACACTCTTGTCTGTCTGCGGAAATACGCGATGAATAAATGGTTTTTGAAATTTGAAATATTAAATAAGAAGAAACGTACAGAATGAAGTCAACCCGTTAAACATAGGAGCTGCCATTGGATTTGTAATGAAATCAATTGAAATGCTCACTTTGACTCCGCCTAGGCACTTTTTAACTCTATCTCTAAACCTTTCTTATAGCTGTAGCCATACTGCTGCGCAATTACCTGAATCGTGAAGTAATGAAGCCTAAGAACTAAAGTAAGATATGTATCGAGGGTTTGGTGGAAAAGGCGTGCAGAGGTGAGACGCCGAAACAGTTGAAAATGAAGACGATTCTGGCCTCGGAGAGCATGGACATCCCCGACGGCGTCACCATCAAGGTGAAGGCCAAGGTCATCGAGGTCGAAGGTCCCCGCGGGAAGCTCACCCGAAACTTCAAGCACCTCAACCTCGACTTCGAGCTCGTCACCGACGAGTCGACGGGGAAAAAGAAGCTGAAGATCGAGGCCTGGTTCGGCACCCGCAAGACCAGCGCCGCCATCCGCACCGCGCTCAGCCACGTCAGCAACCTCATCATCGGCGTCACCAAGGGCTACCGCTACAAGATGAGGTTCGTCTACGCTCACTTTCCGATCAACGCCTCCATCCCCAGCTCCAGCAACGCCATCGAGATCCGCAACTTCCTGGGAGAGAAGAAAGTCAGGAAGGTCCAGATGCTCGAAGGCGTGACGATCTCGTGATCGGAGAAGGTGAAGGATGAGCTGGTTTTGGACGGGAACGACATCGAGTTGGTTTCGAGGTCGGCGGCGCTGATCAACCAGAAGTGTCATGTGAAGAACAAGGACATCAGGAAGTTTCTGGATGGGATCTACGTCAGCGAGAGGAGCACCATTACCACCGGAGACGAATGAACAAGAATCGATCGATTAGTCCAGTCAGTAGTATTATTTCCTTTAATTTTGGCATGTTTCTATGTTTATATGGGAGTATGGAAATTTTGATCTCAAGTGTTTTGGGCTTTGTTTATGGATTTACTATGTTATAGTGTACTGATATGGGTCTGTGTTAGCAAAGATATCGTGAGATTGTGGAGATTTTGCTTTTGATATGGGTTTGTGTTATCAAAGATTTCGTCAGATTTGTGGAACTGCAGCTTGGTTTTGTTAAATTAGAGCTTTTCAGTTGGTAATGGAATTATTATTTCTCAATTCTTTTCTGGCTGAGATCTTTTTGTTTGTATCAACTATCAAAATATGGAGAGCACCTCATGTCCACTAATGAAAATCCCCCAAAATTTAGTTTAAAAGAGGAACCCCTTTTTAGCTTTTTGAGTGAACTGATTTAGAATTCCACCAGGCAATTAGTTTACTTCTTTCTTTCCCAACTTTAATGTACTTGTGGTTGATCCTTCACTACTGCAAAAACCCATGAAAACTTGGAAGCAAAGTTATATAAACATTTGAATTAGGACTAGGGACATGGACCCTCATATATCCATGGAGGGATGCAGTTATTACTTGGCAATGGTACTGGTCCAGCTAGCATATGGTGGATCAAACGTCCTCATAAAACTTTCTCTTGCCCAAGGACTCAATCCAATCGTGTTTGTGGTTTATAGGCATGTTATTGCCATGCTCTTGCTAGGACCATTTGCTTATGTTCTTGAGAGGTAAGCTATATATTCTGTGTGTTATTCTAGACTCTGTTTCTGGTATTGAAGATCAGAGAAACTTAATACTAGGAATGGATTTGCAAAGCAGGAAGCAGAGACCTTCGCTCTCAATTTCAATAGCTGCAAAAGTTTTTGTGCTTGCATTATTTGGGACTACTATCCATCTCAATGTGTACTATGCTGGTTTAGCATACATTTCCCCAACATCTGCTTGCGCCCTGAGTAATGTAATCCCAAGTCTGACGTTTTTATTGGCCGTTCTGCTTCGGTATATCCTCTACTCAAATCATTATAGTCACTTTTCCTTCAATTTCTAGGTTCTTGTCTACAAAATAATCTATAGCAAATCTTTTTGGTGCTCGAACTTGTGCTTGTTTTCAGAACCACTTCCTTTAGGCGTTGTGGGTTTGTAGTTCTGTAATTAAGAAGGATCTATGTCGAAAAATGGAAATACAAGCCATAAGCGATCACAAAACACAGTTTTATACATAAGCAGTGAAGACTATATTTACGAGCAGAAGTTCCATTTCCTGTTTAGAGACTAACTTGCTCTTATTCAGGATGGAGAAATTGCACATTAAAAGTACCAGAAGTCAAGCAAAGGTTGTTGGTACACTTCTCTGCATCGGTGGTTCTCTTATTTTCACCTTCTGGAAAGGAGGACACCTATTCAAGGGTTTTGTTGAGAGGCCCCTGATAACTGCATTTAACACTGAGTTACGGCATGGTAAGCAAAACCGGATCAAGGGTTCTGCTCTAATTCTGACTAGTCATATAGCATGGTGTTCATGGCTAATTCTCCAGGTGACTGAATCCTTGATTACAGATTCATATAACATGAAATGAATCTGAATAAAGTGTATATTGAACATGCTCATATGGTTATCTGGCTCACAGGCTGTGGTCTCCAAAGTCTACCCTGCTCCGTTGTCACTAACCACCATCATATGCTTTTTCGCATCATTGCAATCTTCCTTTCTTGCCTTGTTCTTTGCAAGAAATCCAGCTTCGTGGAGACTTGAGTGGAACCTACAGCTTTTAACCATCATCTACTCTGTGAGTGTTACTCTCATACATACATGTTTATCTTGTATGTCCATCCAAACGTCGATCTGAAAACCAATTATTGGGTTGTTGTTTGAATGTGGATTCGAGCTCTCTATCTAACAAACATGCCAAGCATATAAGAGAGCTCAAATTAGTAGCAGATCCCAATCTTCACCATAGTTATCTTATTTCTTACTCCATATCGATATTCATTGGGTCCTTAACTTTGTAATAGGGAGTTGTGTTGTCAGCATTAGTCTATTACCTGCAAGCGTGGTGCATCAGTTACAAGGGACCAGTTTTTGCGGCTATGTTTAGCCCCCTACAAGTCATTATAGTGGCAATGTTCTCGGCAGTTGCTTTTGCAGAGCGACTTCACTTTGGCAGGTAAACTGAAGAACATAAGCACTTTCTTTTTGTCCATGTTGCTTCTATTTCACAGTTTTTATTAATTAGATGTCACAAATTGATCAAACTCTGTGCAGCTTGATCGGAGCATTTCTCATTATCGTTGGCCTTTACTGTGTGCTATGGGGAAAGAGGCAAGATGGTCTTGTTGCTGAACCCCCACAGAGTGGACATGGAGTTCTTAACAATGATAAAGTGCTCGCAATTTCCAAGATTGATATTCAAGTGATACATCCTGTAACTAGAGAAAGTGCATGTTCATAAGAACAGTTAATATGTAAAGAAAATTGTTACACCATGGAATTTTGATGACAAATTCTGGACTTAGGTTTTTTATGGTTGTAATATGTTCTAATTATAAATTGATATGGTTCCACTTGCAAAACGTTGGTCAATTTTGAAATTGTGGAATCCAGCTTGAGTTTAATAAATTTCTGCAGTTACATTGATCTGCAGGATTCAAAATGACGTGAGCTTTTTAGTTATTTATTTTTTCTCTGCATTCTTTTTCTTTGTACCAAAATCTAGACAACACCACATGCTGAAAGCAATGTGCACATGAAAATGCCCCAGCATTTGTTCTAAAAGAGTTGCACCATCCATGCAAGTTAAATTCTGTTTCAGTCAGAACCTATTCGAGTTAAGATGAGTTCATTTATGTTTCATTCAAGAACATTAAGCATAAATGCGTAATTGGTAAACTGATTTTGAATATCGGTAGCTAAGTACTCAAATTCTTTTTTCTTTCCCACTTTAGTTTTAACTATAAAGAGGATTACTTGAAGGGAATGGTTTGGGTTGATCCTTCAGTACTATAAACTTGAAGCAATGTGATCACCATTTTGAACTATAGCAAGGAAGTAGATCATCCATCCATGGAGGGCTGCAGTTACTACTTGGCAATGGTACTTTCTCAGCTATCCTATGGTGTATCAAGCATCCTCACAAAAATTTCTCTATCGGAAGGCCTCGATCCAATTGTCTTTGTGGTTTATAGGCATGTTATAGCCATGCTTTTGTTAGCACCATTTGCTTATGTTATTGAGAGGTAAGCTACATGTTCTTGCACTTTTCAGAATGTTGTGGTTTTGTGGTATTAAGGAACAGAGAAAATTTATACTGAATGGATTTGCAAAGCAGGAAGCAGAGACCTGCACTGTCAATTTCAATAGCTGCAAAAGTATTTTTGCTTGCATTATTTGGCACTACCATCCATCTCAATGTGTACTATGCCGGTTTAGCATACATCTCCCCCACAGTTGCTTGCGCCTTGGGTAACGTAGTCCCAAGTTTGACGTTTGTAATGGCGGTTCTGCTTCGGTATATTCTCTACTCACATTGAGTAAAACCACCTTTTCTAGGTGCTTATCTATGAAATAATCCTTTGCACATATTTTTGGTGTTGACCTTAACCATGCACATTTAGGGTTTACACTCTATCAGAAATGTAATAAAATCGAAGTATAATCCAATATAGCTGTAGACATAAGTAGATGATCAACTATTTAGGAGAACAAGTTACATATTCTGACATTCGGCTTCTTGCTAGGGCGAAGATTCTTGTTCCTACTCCCAAGTAGCTTGCCCGACTTCTTCAACATCACCAGAGTGACATCCATCCAGGTACAAAGGAGGTGAGCCTTGAAGGTCGTAGGGTTGACTAGTCGGCAGGTCAGAGGCTTCCCAATCAGAAAAGATTTGGAAGACGGACGAACAGGGCCGCCACCAATTCTCCCCAGATCAGGAGCACTACCTCCCTCTACAAGCGCAAGGGAGGTAGCACAGCTAGCTATGATAGCATCAATGGAGGCCATGTGGTTGAGTGACGGTTGAGGGTGAGAGACATAGAGAAGAAAGCTAAGAGAAGAGGAGGCGAGGGTGTCGTAGAGAGCTAGGGTGAGAGAGAAAATCTCTCCTAGGGTTTTTTTCTCAAAGCCTCTTTTTGTTAATAGTATAAATAATGCAAAAAGTCGACCGAAAATCCCCAAATTGAAGAGAAAACATCAGAGTTTTTGAAGAGAAGCGGCGATGAGGTTTGGGCATATGTTGGTCGACAAGCCCTACGGTCTCACTACCAGCGTCAACGTAATCCGCCATAAAATTTACCGGTTCCGGGAAGGAGAGAAGAGGTGGTTACCGCTGAAGAGCATGATACTTCCGGTGAGCCTCCGGTGCACCACTTGTACCAATCACATGCCCCTAGGCACCACTTTGACCTATGTAAGACGACGCACCCTCTCCAAGACTTCTTTGGGAGCTCCAATAATTATATTTTTCTTCAATTGTACCAAATGCCGGGCAAATATCCAGATGAAGGAAGACCCAGAGAATTCAGGCCATGTTGTTGAGGATGGTACTACAGAAATTTTTGAACATGAGAAATCAGAACACCTTGGAAAGATTGGTGATGAAGATGGTTTAATTTGGATCATGAAACATCTGACTCTAATTTGAAGAAATCAGGGCATCGTCGAAAGATTCGTGATGAATGAAGCGTCTGACTCTGATTTGAAGAGACAAAAGCTTATGATTGGGCTTCCTAGCAACCCAACAGACGTGTTCATTATTTCGGATAGCTCAAGCACTGAGCATCTTTGCTAGAAATCATTTGTTGCTGAAGTGATGTATTAGAACTATTTTGTGGAACTATGATCATTATGATTAGTTACCTACTGTGTTGTGTATTAACTTCTCATTCTCAGCTATAATCTTTTCCCCATGTGGGCAATGAGAATTTTGCTTGTGAATTGCTCTCGAAAAAACGTAGATCAAATTAATATGTGACTACTTCCACGAGTCTGCATCTTGATCTTGCAACAAAAACTAAATGTGAGAACCAATTTGACATCTCTTCTTCAAGTTAGGGTTGGAAAGGACATAGTACCTAGAATATACTATTTTCCTGCACAAAATGAAAATCACGTCAGCCATTTGCCTCTGTTGGATTCGAAACGGAGCAACATCGCCGGTCATCACCGTCCACGACCCACAGCCTATCTATAGAATTTCGGCATTCTTAAACATAAAAGAAAATCCACCAGTTTGCTTAGGCCACATCACAGCAACTCCATTTCTAATTCACTATTGATTTGAACGTGTCCTGGATTAATATTGTTCTTTTTGGTACTGATTATTTTTCACCACACAGGATTGTCCAAAACAGCAAAACATGAGCAAATTATTCTAACCCACAAAAGACAACACCCTAAAGGTTCAATGTATTTTTTACAGGCGAATAGTTTTAACTGTAGATTTTTATATTTATAGGGGTCAAAATTAAAGTCAAATAACGATAGCATTTCAAAATACAAGGAGTACTAGAAAAGCAAATTAGAGAAAATCCAGCTAGATAAGTAGACTATGTATTAAATTAATTCATATCCAGCCAGATACAAGGGGGAGAAAAGACCAAAACTGAAATATGATTCGGTAACAAGAAACACGATCATCCTTGAGTTTCAGCACCATTTGTAGCATCCATAGGTTCAGCTTCGGTAGACTCCTCCGCTTTATCACCCTTCTTACCTGCAACGTGCAAAAACATCAGGAACCAAACATTACAAAACAGTACAGCAAATTGATAGCCTACTCGCTCAACATTTGTCCAGCTTACCTTTCTTCTTCTTTCCACCACCTTTCTTCTTTGTCTTTGTGCCCAAAGCCAACCATGCTTTGATTTCAGGATCATCTATTTGCTTAGTGGGTTGCAGCTCCTGTAGAGGATGAGATGTAATCCGGTCTGATCCATTTGGCATGAGCAATACAGTGAACTTGATATGAGCAACAAAATCACCTGCAAAACCATCACAATTCTTAGTAGAAGTTCAATACAACCTTCGAGGATAATGGAATCGTGATTTCAGAAAAATAAGAGAAGATTGTTACCAGGCTTCTCATGCAAAACAGGATATGGCTGCAAAAGTTCATGGTTGACGCACTCAAGTAAACCCAGACGAGCCCTTTTCTCTTCCAAAGCTCTAATGACAGCAAAACAGACCACTTTAGAGCCAAAATAAAATCAAAAGAAGCTTAAAAAAAAAAAGTTTAACATACCTTGCAGTGAACGGCATGAGGGGGAATTTCTGGCTAATTTCACTGAAAATGAACCTAGAAGCTTTCATCTTCAGGTGATAGCTCTTGTCCACAGCCCTCTTGTATATAGTTGTCTGCTTCTCATCCAGTAGCTTAGGCTGCAAATCAAATTAAAACTTTTGATGAGAACATAAAATAAGAAGTATCAATGCCAGTTGGGATGATCGTGACTACTTTATTACCTTTCCTTCACCTGTGCTTGCTACTATATCAATTGCATAAACTTCATTCTCCTCAAATTCTGCCTCCTCAACTCTTGTCTCTGGATTGGAGACACTCAATATGACCTTGTTTGCATCTATCACAAACTGCTTCATCTGGTGGCTAAGAACACCTTCAACAATTTTGCAATCATAAGCAGCAGCAACCTTTTGTATAGCCTCTGTTACATCTTTGTTCTGTAGACACCAAAAAGTAGAGGAGCTTATAAACAATGTGAAGAAAACTAAATAACCAGCTTCACTCAGCAGACTTCATGAGTGGGTGGTGCATTCAAATTTAAGCATATAACTTTATACAGATATAACATGCTCTAGGGAATTCACAGAAAACACAATCAGTTTAACAAAATATTGCAAAGAAAATTAGGTTAATCTATCAGAGTAACTATGACAAAAAAGCCTCATTTGGATGTTGGTCCATAGCTTTTGATAGTATTCATCATATAGAATCAACCAATCAGGGAACAATACCAATGTCTTAGTTTAGAAGTGAAACATGAAAAATTGAATAACAAAAAAAAAAACAGTGCTAAACTATAATTCCAATCGCATCAATTTAAATCACATGAAAATTTTCTGCAATTGATTGGATTCACATGTAAAAGTCAGACAAATGGCAGGAAAGGGTACATGATCCTCCATCAGTGTAACTATGACAAAAGAAGCTTCATTGGATTCAATCCATAGCCATTAATAGCTTATCATCACGGAGAGATATCATTTTAATTGAAAAGATGATCATAAAACTATATTCCATGCAATGAAAATGAAACAAACACTGTTAGAGGTATATTCTGTCACGGAACACCTCAACAAGCATGCAAGTATATCTAAGGGCACTACAGTAATGTCAGCCTACAGAGGGCAATAAGGATGTACAAAAGAAAACTACGTACAGCCATAAAATCAGATCACAGGCAATCACAATATAGGCAACAGGGAAAAAGAGGAAATCGAGATTACAGATTACCTCGGCAAAGTTGCCTTGCAAAAATAACCTATCCTAAGAGGCTACAGCAATGTTGGCCAAGAGGACATTAAGAACGGACAATGAAAAAAGTCCAACCTAAGCAGCCCATCCATAGCTAAACATGATATAGGCAACAGGGAAAAAGAGGAAATCAACATATCATAATCACCTCGGCAAAGTTGCCTAGAAAGTATATCAAATTCTAAGAAACTACAGTAATGTTTGACCTTAAAGAACATTAAGAGCAGACAAATAAAACATATCCACTCATAGCTGGTCCGCAGCCAAGGATAATATGGGCAACAGGGAAAAAGAGGAAATCAACAGATCATAATCTCCTCGGCAAAGTTGCCTTGATAGCATATTCGATCCTAGACAATAAAAGTAATGTTGGCCCACAGAGGACATTAAAAATGACCAAAGAAATATGTTCACTCACACCATCCAAAGCCAAGCATATAGGCAACAGGGAAAAAGAGGTAATCAACGAACGATAGATCACCTCGGCAAAGTTGCCATTAAACCATCCTCAATTCAGTGACATTTATAGTCATAGGAGTTTAACTTGTACCAAGACAAAACTATTGTTGTGTGGTTTGACAGTCACAAAAGTTACTCTAACATGGAAAATACAGATAAAGCACAATGAAAAATGTTAACACTCTACGCCAATCAACTAACCCAACAATGAATACAGTGACAATTTACATGAAAGCCAACTCCTCTCCCTCAATTGAACAAATACCCCTTCAGTGTAACTATGACAAGAAGCACCATCTGGATCTAGATCCATAGCTCATACTAACAGCTCATCATCAGGGGGTACCATGGACATAAAACATTAAAGAAAAAGAAGGAAAAACAAAAACAAAAAGCAACTCATTCAAATTACAACTTGCACCTATAATGAGTCAAAATTACACATGCCAAGAAGAGGCTAATTGGCAAAAGAGAAAGAAACACATAAAACCCATCCAAAGCAATCTACAACATGCAATCCATCTCACATCAAACAATGTAGCAGCCACAAAATGCATATCAGCATCATCAAGTCAGCAGGTACTACTTCAGATTTAATAGTACACACAAATTACCTTTTTTCCCGGCTTTACAAGCCTCAAGGCAACTTCAGCAGCAGTATTAGCAGCTGCAATGACATCTGCAGCCCTTCCTGTGATGGGCCCTGCTTGAAGAGCATGAGTATGAGCGACTATAGCAATGAACCCATCTATATGACAACCCATATCACTGCAGAAAGACAAAACTCCATTACTTTCATAACTTAAGCATCATCTATTGTACAGTCAGAAAATATAACAAGGGTTCCGAGACAAGGGCTTACATCTTTACAATATCCCCTTCTTCGAGCACTGTTTCATCACTGGCAAGTGGAGAGAAATGGCATACAGTGTTGTTCACAGAAATGGAAGTTGGGAAAGCAACACCTCGTTCAATCTTCTTCTTAACATTTTTGTACATGTTACCAGTTTGCCTTCATAACAAAAATAACACATTACTCGACGCAATAATAACCAAGAATAATCGAAAACATTTTTGTCCACTACAAAAAAAAAAATCAATGCCAACAACAAAACTTACTCTCTGATGTATGAATCACCTATCTCGCAAACGTCCACAATCTTAGCTTTCGGCTTGCATTCCGATATCACTCGCTGCAAAGCCTCTGCCAATTTTCACAAAAATCAACACAATCAGCTATAAACGAACACACGATCAACACGAAACTAGATTACATCACATCAACAATTAGCATTTGGTCCATTTCGTCAACTCTAGTATATAAGAAAATCACATTCTAAATGCCTGAATATGAGATAAAGAGCGAGAAAATTACTGTTCACAATCTCAGCGGCACTCTTGTATTTGGTGACCACTTCAGGAGAGGTGAGATCCAACTCCTTCTCCTCCCTCTCGTCGTCGGACGACATCGTTTCAAAGCTTCGGAAACCGGATTCTGAAACCTGAAATCGGAAATGGAAAATGTTATAGCAGAAACCGGCGGCGAAGAAGCAGAAGAAGCGGATTGAATTGAAGGATTGGATGAGGTGATACCGGACCTGGTTAGAAGAAAATTTGGGAGAGACGAGACTGTGGAGGCGAGTGTTGGAGCTAAGTGAGTATCGGATTAGGGTTTATTGGGAACAAAGGGAGGTGGCTTACTGGAAGGCTAGGGTTTCAACGTGCGGCTGCGTTTGCTTATATAGGATATTTTGGTCGCTGCTTCTTGTAGGGTTTTAATTTTTATTATTATTAATTAATATCACAATAATATACACGTTATTGCTTGTTTTACATTTTTACACAGGTAATTCCTTATTCTTATGATCTTTTCTATTGTTGTTAATTTATTTCATCCATCGTTAGAATGAACCGGTAAGTAGAGCACTCTTTGTTAATTGGTACTTGTTAGAATACATTATTTTAGTTTAGACTCTTGTTAATATCTCAGGAGGTTCTTTTGATGTTTATTGTAATTTGGTGCTTAGACACCATATCCCCATGTATCATGCAGTTTCATTAATGAAGACTTTAGGACACTGCACCGGCCTTTACTTCAAAAAAAATATTTATTTTCATCCATAATTGGGAATGGCAATGAGAGGCTCGTATTGCCCTTTTCTCATTTTGGTCCTGCCACAATTTTGATGGGGAAAGAAAGGGCAAAAACAAGGATTTGTATGGCTCCGCTGTCATCAAAAGAGAAAGGAGATTAGCATTGTTAACACCGTCGTTAACACCAAATGAGCAAGGAGATCATAATTATGTTGTCTCGCCATCAAATTTCGTTTGGTTCTTTGAAACTCTGAAAAGCAACAAAAAAAAAAACTATGAAAGGCGAGTTTCACACTTTATTTTTCGTCTTGCCAAGATTCCATATTGAAGAATCATTTTTACGAAACGTCACATTTGGCACGCATGCTCACTAGGCATTTTTCATTCTTAGCGGTACAATAACTAATAAATTAATACTCTAAGTTGAGTAAATATAGTATGGAATTAAAAAAAACATATAATTTATGTATAACATATAAACCTGTCAATGAATCGGATTTAGAGTAGATTTGACTAAAATTTTGATCGGTTTAATAATAAATAAAATTCAACGCAACCCAGCTTAATAATCTGGTATAATTAATAGCCAACTTCAAATCTGTGTCCGAAAGATTTACAAATATATGGGCCACTAGTCCGATATGTTTATCTCTCGGGAATGAAAATAAAACTTAGCATTCGAGGCATATCCACAAAAGGGATCCCCATTTCCTCCTTATTCTGCTGTGAGTCGTGACTAGGTGCAGTGCCATGGATATAACCTAGCAGAATCATCTGTTCTATACTACTTGGTAGTTCATGTCATTCCTCTATAGTTTTACCTTAAAATTTGGAACCAAATTTAAATGTGGAAAAGGAAACGAGTGAGATAGTGAATCACCAAGGCAAAGAGCAAAGATATCACAAGTTGAGTTCATGTTCTATGCTTGGGCATCATAAAAGCGCTGATGTTCTGGACGTATTTGATGCTGATGAACAACATTCATGAAATAGCATCAATTAAACGGGCCGCCCGTCGGCAATAGTCATACTAGACTTGTAAGTGGTCGGAGGATACTGTTCCGTTTCTCTTTCAAAATGAATATCACATTGACAAGTCAATCAAGAGAATAACATGAAGGTGGTGTTGAGTATCAACCAAAATAATCAACAATGTATAGAACATTGACACAAAATACATGGGAACACTTCCTCACACATACTGACCACATCAAATGCCATTGCTCCCTCTTTTCTCGTGATGAATTTATTTCTGCAATAGGTTCGCTATACGGTCTACTTATTAAACTTGAAAACTTGCTGATAAATTATTAGAGAACTGTTGCTCGTATGAGAAACCAAAGAAACTCGAAGAAGAAATGTTAAGGACTAAAATACCAAAGAATGAATGCTAGTGATGGGATTAAAAACCAGAACAAGCAAACCACTGAGATGATACCTACAAGGGGGCAAGGGGAAGATATTGTTTCTCATACAATCCTATTACTTGGTCAGCCACACCCCACACGATGGCTTGCCCGGGGGGTATCCTCATGAGCCGCGGCAGCAGTCCTTTCCACAAGGCAAGAAGCCCTTCCTCTGCATATATTGTCCTGATGGCATGGAAAAGGCCTTTGTATTTCAACTCGCCAACCCCTCTGCCTTGAGCCATGAGCCTTGTTTTGACAACATCAAAGGGACCGGTGCAAATGGGACCTGCTGTTCCTGCAAGGAAACCTGATATCATAGACTGCCATGGCAGCAGGACTCTCCCATCTCCTTCATGTTTCTTCCACAGGAGAACATCAAAAGCATTTTTGGCTGAAAACATGGCCGCCTGGTTTGTCCCATTGCGCATAACAGTTGGAGAAGCCCCCGACCAGAGCCCACGAAGGCCTTCCTCCCGGATGATCGTACGAGCACAGTGTACTGGACCCTTATACTTTAGAAGTTCATGACTCAATCCTCTCTGTTGCTGCAGTCTAATTTTCACTACCTGCACCAATAAAATATCAAAACAACAACTTAGCTTTTTCCACTACCCTCATCAAGCTAATTGTTATAAAATTGAGTGATCATGCATCCATGCTTAGACCGCGGGAAACAATGAGGAAAATAGATTTTATGTGTATCGAGCAACTCAAAAGCTAACTCTGTCTAAAAATAATCTCATCTCTTCCCATTATCCTAATCAAACCATCCCTCATAGTCAACAAGCATCCATGTCAGAACCTTTAAACAAGGAATTCAAACTCTAAGGTAGCATCTTAATAGTCATACCACTTCCCATTACCTGATCAACTTAAGTTAACATTCATATCTCAAAATGTATCACACTGAAGAAAGAAAATGGCTTTTCTGTGTCTAATTCCAAACTGAAAAGTTAAGGTTCTCCACATATATACAACTAAAGACATAACTTGGTCTTCCGTACTTTTTATGGTATCCAAAATTTTCAGTCCATGAACTCAACTAAACCACCATACCACAAGGAATAAATCAATAACCTGGAAATGATAACCTCTACACCTTAACAATTCACAACCCACCATGCAAATCCAACAATGCAAAAATAGCAACCTCCTAGATCGAAACACATCCTTACAAATTCAAATGACGGTAATTGTAAGAGAAATGAAGCTACCTCGAAAGGAGTGACAATAACAAGAGCCTCGAGAACTCCGGCACCAAACCCGGAAATGAACCGGCCGTGATTGCTGACCTTCCCGGTCTGGGCGTCCTTAAACGCCCCTTGAAGCACGGCATTGGATCCCATCCTCAGCGCGTACTTCAAAGTAAGATGCGTCGCAAACGGGGTCAATCCCTTCCACAAAGCCCGGACGCCTTCCGTGCGCGCAACCGTGGTGCCGCAGTGGATAATTCCCCTGTAGCCCCCGGTCCGGTCGAGCTGCAGCCGCGTCTTGATGACGTCAATGGGCTGGAGACACGAGGCCTCCACAATCCCGCCCAGCGAACCCGATAGGGCCTTGACGTACGGCGGGATGGGGTTCTTAACGCCGTTAGGGGAATCGCTCTGGTTTTTCTCCATTGATTTGTGGGGGGGGGAAGTAGAATCTGGGTTTTGGCGAGGAGATGAAGTAGGAGAGGAATTGGGTATGTTTTTTCTCTTCGACTTCGTCTCCTTCAGAGGAAGGAGGAGGAGTGGTGACGAGTGACAACGTTTTTCTGGTAAAAGAGGACGGCGAATGCGGCGCGTATAATAAGTAAACAGTTTTTAGGGGTCAAATGAGGTGTACACTGAAATTTAGAATACAGAGAATCTTGATTAATCGTAAACAATGGTGAAGGGAGCGTGGAGCGATGTCGCGAGTTGGGGTTTGAAACCTTTGAGCTTTGAAGTTTCAGGTGGCCTTGCTGTTGTTGAGTTCAAAACACGCTAGTGGACTAGGGAGAATTTCATAAAGCCCATTTGAGGCCCACTGGAGAGTTCACTAACAAGTGGATGGAATTTAGACATTCTCACAAAAGTACAATTGATTTGTATTATTGGGATTTACTAATTAATGACAAATCGAGCTTTGATCCAAGAGATAATGACTATTTACACAATTTGAGCTTAAAAATTATTCATTTACTCCATTAAGAGTTTTTTACTCCTATTTACTTAATTTAACATTTAATGACAGTTTTGCCCTATCAATTAAACTGAAATTGATCGATCTCTCTCCTCTCAGACTCTCTCTCTCTCTCTCTCTCTCTGGTGCCCCAGCGGTGGCTAACGGTCAGAGGGACAGAGCTGCCACTGTCTCTCCCTCAACGCACAGGCGGATCTACAACCTGTCATCCTTTCCCTCTTCTCTCGGTTCGGCGCCTTCACCAAACGCACGCACTTGAAGCTCTCATCTCGCTGCGGTGCCGGAATCTCAAGCACCTGAAGCTCCGCGCGTGCCTCGAGTTGACTGACGCAGGCATGCTGGCATCCGCGAAGAACTGCAATGGTTTGAAGAAGCTCTCATGTGGATCATACACCTTCGGAGCCAAAGGAATGAACGCCGTGTTAGAAAATTGCTTGGCGCTGGAAGAGTTATCAGTGAAGCGGCTCCGTGGTATTTGGGTCGGACGGGTCTGCGGTGGAGCCCATTGGGCCGGGCATTTCTGCTTTGTCGCTCAAGACAATTTGCTTGAAAGAGCTTTATAATGGACAGTGTCCTGACGGGTGGAAGTCAAACCGTGTGGGAAATGGAGGTTTGATTTCAGTGGCCAAGAGTTGCCCTAACCTTCAGGAATTGGTTCTTATCGACGTGAACCTAACCAAAGCGAGCTTGGACAAGTTGGCAACGAATTGCCCCAATCTGGAGAGGTTGGCATTGTGCAGGAGCAATAATATGTTTATTGGTGGCAATAATATCATTATTGTGGGGCAATAATATCATTATTGTGGGGCAATAATATCATTATTGTGGGGCAATAATATGATTATTGGGGGGCAATAAAATATTTATTAGGGGCAATAATATAATTATTGGAGGACAATAAAATGTTTATTGGGGGCAATAATATGATTATTATGCATTATTAGGAGGCAATAAAATCGGACACCGGAATCCGGTCACCCGTTAGGTAGCCGGATTCCTTATTCACGTCACCAGAGTCTGCGAGGTCTCCGATGACTTCTCTCTCTAAGTGACAAAGAATGAGAGGGCAAAATTGTCCTCAAAATAAATAAAAAGCAATAAAAAAAATACTTAATTGGGTATTAGGGCAAAAAATATATAAAATATTGTGTAAGTGGACAATCTCTTAGAGTGTTTGGGTAAGTGGGGTTAATTAACCCCAAAATAACACAAATGGTCATTATCCCTTGATCCAAGTATGGAAGGCCCAATTGTTGAGGAGATCAAGTCTTCAAGGGAGAATCCTGGAAGAAAATTATTCAACAAACAATCTCTAATATTTGACATCAAATTTTGGAAGGAAGTAGGATCTCTTTAATTGTTTTTTGGTATAAAAAATGGTGGCAAAATGTGTTATTTTTCTGATGTGAGACCTGATTTAGATAAAGCTCTCCCTAAAAAGTGTTTTGCAAAAGCGGATGATCGAACGATGTACCTCTTTAAATATTCAGCTCACATTTGCCCAACTTGCAGACATAATCAGTTTCCACTAGACTTTTTTGGGTTAGGATCTTTTAACTTGGAGGCTAGGAAATTTTGATTGGTGACCTATCACATTAATGTAAGTGGAGTGAAGTTCTATTTTACTCGCTATGATGAATTTGAAATATTTTGACTTGGTTTTGTAATATTAAAATGTACCTAGAATGATAGTATAATAATAGCTAAACCTTAAACTTGTCCTAAAATTAAACCTTATTCGGACAACTTAGAAACAAAAGGGAAAGAACAAAAAACCCTATTCATAGAACTTAAAAACAGTAGGGAACGAACGGTTGACGAGTACCTTCATCCCGGAAATGAACCCGAGTGTTTACCCAAATGAAAATAGGTACTATTTTGTTCGATTTATGAAGTTCCATTTCTAGAATTCTAGAATGATCATTCTTACGGTAAACAGTCACCATGCACAAAGGCATGGACTCGTGTCACTCCTACTGCATATCATCCACTGTTCAAAAGCATCTGCGTGTCGTAAGTAGCATATCCCACTCTCTCCGTCAGCCGCGTTTTACCCTATTACCGTATTACGTGTCAGCTCCTCCTTTCTCTGCCTCTGCTACACACATTCGGAGCTCCTCCATATATAAGGAAATAAGGAATTGAAGCATTCCTCCTGGTTCAATTCGTCGTCAACAGGAGTTAGAAAAGTGCATACAAAGTGTGTGTGTGAGAAAATAGTAGCAGAACAAAAGGAGTGAGATTTTAAGAAACCATGGCATCGGAACAGGAGAGAAGGAATCCGCAGAAAAGGGCAGAGCTGGAAGAAAAAGCAAGGCGGGGAGAGACTGTTGTTCCTGGTGGAACTGGTGGAAAGAGTCTTGAAGCTCAAGAACACCTTGCTGAAGGTATCTTTTAGTCTCTGCGGCTCTGTGCATGAGTGCTTAATTAATTGTACTTTTTTTTTTCTGTTATATATATATATATATGTGTGTGTGTGTGCGCGCGCGCCCGCGCCCGCGCGAGCGCCCGAGTGCTTGTACATGTTATATATGTTTGTTTACAATTTAGATTAATGCTGTGTGCACTTGAAAATGAACTAGGGCGACACAAGGGAGGCGAGACGAGGAGGGAGCAGATAGGTCATGAAGGGTATCATGAGATGGGCAAAAAGGGTGGTCTGAGCACCATAGAGAAGTCCGGTGGAGAGCGTGCTGCGGAGGAAGGCATTCCGATTGACGAGTCCAAGTACAAAACTAAGAGTCGCTGAAGACTAGACAGGATTGTACTAGCTAGTATGCATGTACTGCTTCTGTTGTGTGTTGCAAGTGTGTAACGACCAGTGAACGTGGTTGTCGTTTGTTGTATAATAAAGTAGTGAAAGTTTGTACCCAGTAATTTCTGTTTTAATAACAAGTGCCGCTTTATCACATCCCAAAAGATTTTGGTACCTGATTAAGTTAGAAAAATTAACTGGAATTTAGGACTTTGATTTGTAACACAGCAGGATAAAACAATGCAAGGGCAAGATGCAGAAAGCAAAACCAGGGGAAACACCAAATAGAAGCAATAAACACTTATATTGCCATATAGCTAGGGACATTTCAGGAACTGAAACAAAATTTTGGACTACGTACAACTCTACAAGTATCCGGGACTTGAATTCCGGAAAAGTTGGTTCATGATAGAGGAGATCACTTGTCCTCACAGTAGAAGCTAAATGGTTGCTTTTGATCCTGGACCGACAGATGCCGGAGTAGAAGGATATTCCAAATTTTCATATCGAATTCAAATTCCTTGTGACGCAAGATATAAAATGAGTTTTCTTTTTTTGTCTCTCATCCTTATTTAAGTAGATTTTTGGAGAGGCGTACTTTGGGGAGGTTTTAGAGATTTAGCTTGGTTGCGTTTTTCAAGCACAACGATTTAGTTTTGCTACTTCAACGCATTTACACTATAAATCAAATTAAGTACGTGGTTTTTGTCTGGGCAATGATACGGGACTTCATTAGGCCTAAAATTTGTGGTCTCAAATTCTAGGTGTCATGTCATGTAAGTAAATACAAATTTTATTTTCAATAACAAACAGGTGATGTGTGTAGATACATAGCATGACACCTAACGTTGAGACCACAAATTATTTTCGTTTTTTTTTTTTTTTTTTTTTTGAAGAATGCATATTGCTTGGCTTTTAAGATCATTCATCGGATGAACTTCTCTTCTTCTTATTTTTTTTCGAATGAAACTGTGGCAGGGATCTAGCATTCTAGCTATACATTAAAGATCGAAATACCCACTTTGACTTTGGTATAATGACGAGAAGATTCGATCGATCTCCAGGTACCCTGAAAAAATAAAAATAAATAAGTAACAAGGAAGATGTATAAGAAGATAAGTACAAAGCTATGGATCGGTCTGATCGAATCAGTATGTCACCACAAAGCTATGGACTTTGGACCCGTGTCATTCGTACTGTATATTATATTTATCCAAAAGCACCAGCGTACGTGTCCCTGTACATCTGTCCATCAGCCGCGTTTAGCCATGCATACCGTGTCAGTACATCCTTTCTTTGCCGCTCCAGACCTTCAGTCAGACAGTCACCTTTCAATTAAGCTCCTTTAATCCTCTATTATAAGAACTTAAGAAGCCAATTAATACCTCACATTTCAACTCGTCGTCAATTGATCGAAGGTCATAGATAAGAGAAACAAAGTATTGAGAGCTTTAACTTTATAAGAAAATCATGGCCTCGGAACAGGAGAGAAGGGTTCCCCAGAAGAGGGCAGAGCTGGACGAAAAAGCACGGCGGGAAGAGATTGTTGTTCCCGGTGGAACTGGTGGCAAGAGCCTCGAGGCTCAGGAGCACCTTGCTGAAGGTACGTATTAGTTTGGCTATAGTGTAACATGCTTTGTACGTGTGTTAATTTGTTTTCATTAGTTTAGCTAACGTTTTGTGCTTGCATGGTAATGAAGGACGACACAAGGGAGGGGAGAAGGGAGGGCAGACAAGGAAGGAGCAGATAGGCCATGAAGGGTACCATGAGATGGGCAAGAAGGGTGGACTCAGCACCAAGGACGAGTCCGGAGGAGAGCGTGCTGCTGAGGAGGGTGTTCCGATTGACGAGTCCAAGTACAAAACTAAGAGTCGTTGATCCAAATGATGAGCCTCTTTTAAGCTCGAGACCTAGCTAGCTTGGCTTGTTTACGTCTTGCTATGACTACAGTAGGGATCGATAATGTATTATGTGTAGCGTACTGTTGTTGCTTGTTGTCTAGCTATGAAACTCTTGGATTGCTTTACTTCCTACTCTTCTTTCTTTAATTATTTATGAATTGGACTGCTAAATAACGGCTGTTTTATCCCCCAACTTCCAGAGCTAGCAATTGGGACTGCGAAGATATTGCTAGCTCTGATACAGATATCACCAGTATTGCAATTTATTTATGAAAATACGTAACAACTATATATCTTCGAGTAGCTAGCCCTTGCTTCATGTGTGGTGGATCTGTCTAATTATTCTTTATTTGTTATTAATTTCTAGCATTCTCTGGAATCCGAAATTGGGTACAGTTGTAATTAAGTTAAGTTCCGTGCTGGAGGCAATGGCTTCTGCTAGTGCATGGACATCATAGTCCCATCCTTGGCAAACATAGAATTTATTGACCTCATGTTTATATCATATTTAGGGGGGATAATAGTCGAGGCAATGTGTATTGTTTGCGATAAAGATTAGAAAGCCCATTAATCTTTTATTTCTCCTATAGTTTAGGACTCACTGCCTAGTATGTTATAGTGTCAGTTAAGCATTTATAGCTAGCTGCTTAAACGGTATTTCTTTCTTTTGCCCACTTCTTGTAGGCTTATTTGTGTTATGCTTCTTTTTTTGTTTTTTGAACTCGAAACGACAGGCTATATTAAAAGAATCAAAGAGATTACATTAGGTAGAGAGGAGATCCTCCAATATTGTGGGAACTGGTCCACACCAAGAAATCAATAAACCTGTGTCTAGAGCACACTTAGTCAACTTATGAGCTAAAACATTAGCTTCCCTAACAACATGAGTAAACAAACAATTCTGAAGAGAAGACATAGAGTGAACAATATCATCCACCAACCTACTAAGCTTAGAGGTATCTTCACCCTCGGCCTGTATAGCATTGGCTAACTGAAGACAATAAGTTTCAAACACAACCGGTGACAACCCAAATTGTTCCACCACCTGACAAGCAAGACGCCCAGCAAAAGCTTCAACCAATACCGGGGATAGCACTACACTCACACTAGCACAAGCCCCAGCAACAATGCTTCTTGATTTGTGTTGTTGTGAAAGTATCTGAGAATAATAAACAAGAATGATAATGGCTGTGTTTATATGTTTGGTAAATCTATGCTATTGTTTGGTTGGAAGTTGTTTCATTAGTATATAATTTCTCTAATATGTAGGTGATCTGTTGAAACTAGCATTGTTAATGACATGAGTATTTATTTTTTATTTTTTTTAAATAACACATTATGATCACTTTTAGGACTCCTCCATTGTGAATCTTAACCGATTGATGTCTTGTTATAGTTTGATCACCAATAAGAAGAATTAAGTTGCTATGTTAACAGTGCATCAAGTCCTCTGAACTGCATTATTTTACCTGGTTTTCCCAATCAAAAGTATAAATAACATGAAGATGTAAGCGTAGCTAGACTTTTGTGTGGTATGCTTATATTTGCATGTAGTATTAGATATATGTGATATGTTATTGAAAGTGGAGAACCTTATTTGGCATCAAGAGCATAATGGTTTAGATAGGTTATAGTATTTTACTCTTGGAGAATGATTTGGGCTAGAAAATTAGACCAAACATAATGTCAATTGATTAGGGTTTGTTAATACTTTGGTAATATTTTCTTCATATGAACCAAAGCAGGGATGTTTCATGTTAATACAAATGGAGATGAAAGCAGTTTATCAGAGTATTAGTATACAATCTCTAAGGAGTTGAGCATCAAAGCAAAGGATATCTAACATTGAAAGAAAGGAAATTGATCATATTTAGGATATATGGAACTACCAACGAATCCTTTTGTATAAATCTGTCATTCATTCGTAAGATTAGTTTCATCAAAAGATTGAGGTCACAAACACAATGAGCATTTCAATCAGAAAAAATGACAAATATGAAACCCCCAAAATGATGATAGAATTACAAAGTCTGAGTCAGTGAGTTTTGTATCTCAAGCCTTCTTTTTCCTGCCTAGCATAGGTCTCTTCCCAATCATTGAACTACTCGACCTGGAAGTTGTCAGCAGCCCACGCAGTATGGCCAAAACACCTAACCCCAGGAAAGGGAAGTACGTAAACAACAACTTATCAGAAGCCTTGCTAGACTAAATCAGTTTTGATAACATAGTCACATGAAATTTCACAAAAGCAAAGAATATCAAACAAAAGAAAGTTGCAGAGATAGACAATCCAATATGAAACAGAATTTCAACAATTCAGACTTTAGAAAAGAGAAAATCTCCATCCCTCACAACCTAATTATAAAATTTTCATCACTATAAGTAAACATTAAGGACAAGTTGGTGGCTTAAACACATTTCTTATATGTTTAAGTAAACATTAAGGACAAGTTGTTATGTTTCTAATCCAATGCATACCTAAAATGAGGATTCGAACATAATCTGACATAAATGCATCATCAGAGGTTTAGAGTGAGTTGACAGCTCTTACACCATTTTGATGTTACAATTTAACTGATGTTAACAGTAGGTGGAAGTTTACAAAATTCTCTTAGCTAGTCTGTTTCAAGTTTCAACCAATGTGTAATTTTCAGGCCACACTGTCTCACAACATGAGTTTAAGTAAGTAACAAGCTTTACATCAGTTGCCTGAACCTAAACAGCTCCAAAATACCCAACCCAATGAAAACTTTAGGGTTTGGGAATTCTGATTTGGGGGTTTTGGGGCTTCTTCTATTAGATTTTTGTAAATTCAAAGACAAAAGAAACTAAGGATGGAGAGAACTGCAGCGGAGAAGTGATAGCGGAGTGATGTTCAGGCCGCCATGGATCTAACACGTTAGAATTTCAACTATGGACCAAGAAGGAAGAAGGAAGAAGGAAGAAGGAAGAAGGAAGCAGAAAGAAAAAGGAAAATAAAGGCAGATAGAGAAGAACCATATCCACAGTTCCGAGAAAAAAAAAATTCACTTGACTACCCATGTTCTTTTTTTATGGTCAATAGTAGTAATTAAGGTTGTAATTTTGATAATGCTTCAATATTCCAACACAAAGTGGTATAATTGATGATAGAACGAATTATTATAAAAAGCGGTAGTCAAGTTGTAATTAGTGTTAATATTTCACTATAACAAGTTTGAGAAACGTTTTACCAATAAAACAATGAATTGTGGTAAAAAGTGATAATTTAATTGTATTAAGTTTTAATACTTAACTATTACAAGTTTTCAGAATCACTTTACTAATAAAACAACGAATGGTTGCTATAATGGTAAAACTTTATATATTTAAGTAAATTTGCGGTGATTTACGGTGTAATAAGATTGTCTATTTTGTAATTACTGTCGTTTTGGAGTTATTTACTTATTTGACAATGTTTTTTTCTAGATTTTACAGCAATTGAGGTCCAAAGTAATAACCAAGGTTGTGTTTGTGGTAATTCTTCAATATTATAAGTTTAAGAACCATTTAACCGGTGAGACAACGAATTGTTGTAGAAGTAGTAATCAAGCTCTTATTTGTGGTAATTTTTTATATTACAAGTCTGAGAACCATTTTACTAATGTGACAATGAATTGCTGTCAAAGTGGTAAAACTTTATGTATATATTGTAAATGAGGCATGAGTCCTTACTTGTGTATTAAAGTCCTATATTATGTAATTTAATACTTTTCTTGTGTAAATCTCATCATCCATGAGATAATTACTCATTTGATAATGCATTTTACTATAAATTACAACAATTGAGGTATAACATTGTAATTATGGTTGTTTTCATGATAATTACTTGAAGGACAAAATACTGTTTACTCCCTATACTTATAGGGAGTCGACGTTTCAGTCCCTCGCCTTTCAATTTCACCTAAAAACTCTCTAAACTCTCCAATTTCACCCGATTGGTCCTTGCGGTCAGTTTTTCGTCAAAATC
This sequence comes from Rosa multiflora, assembly GCA_002564525.1. Classification (NCBI taxonomy): domain Eukaryota; kingdom Viridiplantae; phylum Streptophyta; class Magnoliopsida; order Rosales; family Rosaceae; genus Rosa; species Rosa multiflora. The sequence goes on from BDJD01003910.1 coordinate 97,631, forward strand.
TCTGTTAAATTGCTGACGTGACATTCCTTACACCCTGAAATGTCTATAATACCCTCAGTTATTTTTTTCTTTTATATTTTTTTCTCTTTTTTTTTATTTTTTATTTTTTTTACCTCTTCTTCTTCCCCTCTCTCCGCCTCTGTTTATATTCTCTTTGTCGCCTTGTTTCATACTCAACTCCATCTGACTGCACACAAGCAACAGATCCTCCATGCACTCTTCTCTCGTCATTGGATCATTAAAACCATCATTTACCATCTATCTCCTCCTCCTCATCAGCCACCACCACCTCCATTTTCCCCTCCGCCACCGCCCACCGCCTCCACATCATCATCATCGAAATCTTCATCCGACTCCTCTTCCAAATCCTGATTCGAATCTTCTTTATTTTCCAACTCCTCCTCGGATCCCTTCAAGCCCTCCTCGTCTTCCACATCTTCCTCCTCCAAACCTTTCTCATCCTTCTTCTCCTCCAAACCTTCCCAGTAGCCCTTGCAAACTTAACAGCTGTCCAAAAACAACACAAAACCCTACCAATCCTAATTCAAAACACTTCCCTAACTCATATATCCAATTCTCAATCACATAACAAGAACTTAAGCTAAAAAAAAAAAATTTGATAAAATTAAGGAAAAATGTGAAGTAAAGGTTAAAGCTTTTACCTTTATTGAGGGATTATGGGGAGGGTTCCATGGTCTCAACTCCGAACCCCACCTTACTGGTGTGATCAACAAAACATACATTTACAATGCCCATATTTACAACTTCAAAGTCTCACTGCCACCACCTAAAACCTGATCAACCTCACCGGAACAACCAACCAGCCCACCCGCCCTACAATTCGGAGCGAAACACCCCTCCGTCTCTCTCTCCTCGCACTCCGACCTCTACTTCAAGTCCGATGCTTTATTCTCGACCCGACCTCGCATTGGTGTAGGATATTGGACTCGCACTCTCTGTAGGCTTTGGCCCAAGTTTTCGGGTCGTGGAATGCCAGCACGTATGGGCCGGACGACGGGTTCGGGTAGGGAATTGGGGTTGGGGAGACAGTGGCGTCCATGGTTGAGATAGAAAGGATATGGAGGTAGGTGAGAGTTGCGAAAGCCCTAGAGAGTTAAAAATGGGGGCAATTGAAATTGGGGGAATTCAGAGAAAGGAAGAGTCTTTGTTGGGTTTAATCAAGAACGGAACATGGGGTAGAGGTTGGTGTGGCTGAAGGTTGCAGTGAAGAAGAGGATGGAGATAAACGGAGGAGGAGAGAGGGGAAGAAGAAGAAGAGGTAAAAAAATAATAATAAATAAAATAAAAAAATAACTGAGGGTATTATAGACATTTCAGGGTGTAAGGAATGCCATGTCAGCAATTTAACAGAGATTTTGAATGAAAACTGACGGCAAGGACCAATCGGGTGAAATTGGAGAGTTTAGAGAGTTTTTAGGTGAAATTGAAAGGCGAGGGACTGAAACGTCGACTCCCTATAAGTATAGGGAGTAAACAGTATTTTGTCCTTACTTGAAATATGATCCTATTTACAAAAAAAAAAACAATCACTTTACCACTGCTACAACAAATGCTTTGTTTATATGGTAAATAATCATATCAGACCTAAAACTTTTCAAGTCCTTATTCTTGTAATCCAGTTGTTCTTTTTGTAACTACAGTCCTCTCTTTTGTAAATTATATCATCGATGAGATATTTTACAACAAACAACCACATTGGACGTATTTAGTGATAATTATAGTTGTAATCAAAGTAACTACTACATTTACAATCTTCATTACAAGTTTTTGAACAGTTTACGTATAAAACAGTAAATGAGTACTTAGTATGGTAATTTTTTTTTAAGTACACATGGCAAATTATAAGTGGATAACTTGTTGACTTGTATAACAAGTTTCACTAACTAATTTAATGAGTTAATGACCATTAGCTGCAAAATCCTACATTTCTTTCCCACGCGCAAGGGACACAAACGTGGTCTCCATGCGGTCAATTAAACTTAGTTACAGTGAGGATTCTATACATTAAGGACAAAAAGGACAGAACAACTTTTATGAAATTACAAAAATTGCCACCCCTATATCACGATACAGCTCACTCTAGCCCATATCTTTTTCAAATCCATTTCTCCCCAAAATCAAAACCTCGCTTCCATTTCGGTGGCTAAGCAACAAATCAAGGCTCTGGTGGCGAATCAGCCGCGCGAAGCGAGCTACTAAGCGAGGCGGCGAGCCAGGGCGCGACTCCGGTTTTGTATTGAGGGTAGTAGCTTGGAACTGGTTTGATATGTTCTTTCTGTGCGAAAGTGACCGAAATTTGTTTTAGTTTCATAATTTACAAAGAATTTCATGCCTGGTGAGTGGTCATTATGTTCACTATTGAAATTTTTGGTTTCATATTAAAGTTCTGGAGCTCAATCGGGATTGCTAGCTAATTGTTGATACAGTCAGAAAGTGGTTGATGTATTTTTGTTAAAAGATGTGTTCAAATTTTCAGGGCAGTGAGGTTTTGACAGATTGGGATTAGTTGTTGGGTTTTGTGCATGTAAACTGTTGTGTTCGATGGTTATCACATTTGGAAGATCGTTTTTGAATTTGTTTCGTTAGTCAATTAGTCATAATTTCTAATTTATGCAGGGTCAATACTTGGTGTTACATTTGAGGAGTTGAAACTACATATCAAGCTGAGTATCCAAAGGATGCAATATCTATTGTTTTTGTGGAATCAGTGTCTATAGTCCTGCTGTGGAATCATAGTTTTAGACTTGTGCTTTTGTATTGAGGGTCAGTAGCTTTGGTTTTGTGTTTGTTAGTTTCTTATGGGATTGGTACTACTGAGGGTTAGTACACTACTGAAGGTCAGTACTCATATTTGCGTTTATCATATACACAAATTAATCGAAGCAGCATTATGCGAAGAAGCATACATGGAAAATTTACATTTACTTTTCTACCTGTTTAACTTGGTAGATAATGCAATCTCTTAAATATATTTATTGTTGAGTGCTATTGAGGAACAGTACACTATTGAGGGTCAGTGCTACCATTAGAAACCAGTTGAGGTTATTTTTGTAATTTCTCATTAACAGAACAATTCAAAAAATTGGTAGGAAAATGGCCGCACGGGATATGGGCCTTGCGCATGGGTCATGAACAGTACCGCAAGGGAAATATATTAAAAAAGGCCTGTTAATGGTAAATATTGGATAAAAAGTGTAGTTAGTGGTAATTTTCTATTTAATTTAATATATATTTATTAAAAAGTTGATGTATAACAAACATCAACACACCTTAGACTTCCCCAGAAATAAAAACCAGTCATGATAAGATATTATTATATTTCTAGACCAAATAGACACCCCGCTTACGCCAATTTAACAATTTAACCGCATTTTTTAAAATAAATTTTATTTTCCAGATTTTATCCTCTATTACTTATGGTCTCGTATAATTCATCTACAGAGCTTGGCGGCCAGTTCCATTTTTACATAAGAGAATGGATGGATCGTAAGTCGTAACTCGTAACACATATAGGTAAGGAACTCGCGGGTCTTTACAACCAGACCGTAGCTTAGGAATGCTGCATGCTGCATGCACTAAGAAAAGAAAGAGTGAAAATAATAGGATCAGCTTTCAAAAGCACAGACGGAAATAGCTGAATAGTCATTGCTGGTGGCAGATCGAAAGTTAATGTAAAAGCAATTGGCAATATTTCACTGTCACACAAACCTCTTCTTTTTCTTCGGTGTGAAGAAACCTTATGAGATAATAGACTGCTCTCACTCATGAAACGGTGCAGTGGCAAAAACTGTCAGTGACCACAAAGCTTTTGAACACGTAAGTGCCATTCTTACCGCATATTATTAACTGTTAAAAGCACCTACGTGTCGTGAAGAAATAGTCCTACATCTCCCCATCATCCGTGTTTACCCCAGTACGTGTCTGCTACTCTGCTGTTCCTTTCTTTGCCTCTTCACTCACCGAAAGTAAGCCTCCTCTATTTAA
>BDJD01003911.1:0-30862 GCA_002564525.1 Rosa multiflora
GATTCAAGGATATATCACCAATTCAGTTCACCCTGACCTCATTGAAGCAATATCTTCAGATGACACTATTTCCTCTGAGGATGCATTGTTATGTCAGATTAACAGTGAGACCAAAGATGGTTTATTTCAGTGCACGGAACCAATTAAGGGATCTGATGCATGTACATCTGATGCCTATAGCAAAGGTGATTTACCTTCTAATCAGGAAGCCAGTGCTAACTCTGTTGGTGATTGTGACTTGGGCTCTGGTAGCTGTTTGGTGTCTGTGGCTGATCACGTTTCCATGTCAAAGGAAGAGGAGAAGCAATCTCAATTGTTTGCATGTGCTGATGCAAAAATAAGCTTGTCTCCTGGGGTCATTTCATGTGAGGCTAGTGATGAGTGTACAGCAGCAGCTAGTGGTGGGTACTTAAAGCAGCAGCTTCCTCAAAGGCTTTTCCCAACAAGAAAGGTACATGGTGTCTATTGGATGCTTATTAGCCTTGAATATATCATGAAGGTTGTTTAACGTAAATTGTTTTCATGTGCAGGCCATTTCACCAGCTTCCCAAGAAAAATTGTGCAAGGCTATGAAGTCAATTGAGTTACAGGATGGACATAGCGGTAAGTTATAAAGTCTTAGTTTTGATTCATGGAACCTTAACTCATACAGTATGTTGTGTTTAGGATCATAAATACTCTACACCACAAAACTAGGCAGCCATAAAGTGAATTTCTTGGTATTTCTGTTTGCTTGAAAGTTGAACTTAGATTCACTATTACCTATACATTTTCAAATTTTCTATTTGCTTCTCTACAAATTTTTCTTGTGAAACACAGGCCATCTATTGGGATGTATAATGCCAACGCATTCTTGTGTCCAAGTAGAAAGCAGGGTGGTTATTCTGGAATTATATCAAAGCCATATTTTTTTCATTATTTTAATTATATCAAAAGAAGTGTTTGATACCCCAGATTGGGAGCTGGTGGTTTTTGTTTTCTTTTTTCCAATTGTTTTGTGGATAAGTGGTGAGCTAGCTGTGTTTTGGGTAGAGTAGCTGAAAAGGCCTTTCAATATTTTTCTCACAACAGCCCCTTACATGTTAATTAGTTTCTTCACGCCTTGTGTTCACGATGAAACTTTTAAATAAATTGTGTTTCTTTGGTGTTAAGTAACAAAAAGAAAAGGAATAAAGGAATTTTGTTAACAATAGGGAAGGAAGGGCGAGATGTGTGGGCTATTCACAATTTTCCCCGTGTCCTTAGGTTTCTACAGATTATCAGGTGTCACCACCTTGTGTTATTTAAAAAAGGTGATTATTGTATTGGAATTTGTTTGCTTAAATCTGACTGTATTGCACTATGTACGTTTGTCGGGTAGCTGTTGGAATTTGGTTGTTAGAGGACCCCTTTTCTTCTTTTAGTTTGTGAAATTCTGTTCTGTACTCAGTTTCTGTTGATAAATTCTGTTATTTTCACATTTTCTTTGATGAAGAGTCTTTTGATTTGTTTTGTTTTTCTTGAAAAGGTTTCAGAGTAATAGTTTAAGCTCCCTTTCTCTTCTGTAAGCCTTTCTGAAATAAATATTTACCAGATGCCAAGAAATATTTTAGGGTCTCTAAAATTCAATGTAGTTATGTGATCAGTACAATCTTTGTAATGAAATATTGCCTATCTCAGGTTCTTTGAATTCACCTTTTTTCTCTCTTTTCATTTCATGCACTTAATTCTGAGCTTGTGATAATTTCAGCGTGCAAGGGGAAACTATGTTTTGGAAAACATACTGAGAGTACAAACCACGGCGCTGATTGGCAGCCTAATCAGATCAGGAGACCTAGGTTCTCTATTACACCGGAAACCATTAGGAATCCCAAGAATGAGAAGATTGGTTCGCATCCTAGAGGCATCCCTAAAGCTTCTAATGGTTCTTCAACTGCACCACCACGTTTTAGTACAGGGTGTACATCCATTCGAACCTGTTCAGACAGTGCCATTGCATTCTCACAACGCCAGATGCATGACATTGAATGTATCACAACAAAACTCACAAATGAATTACAGACCATGAAGGAAATTGCAGAAGAAAGATTATTGTTCGGACCCTATCCTACCACATCACTGAAATATAATGCTGATGAGGTATGCTTTTATATGCTTCTCAATAGCCTTATCTGTCGCACCCTTTATAATGTAATAGTGCTTGTCTATCTATATTTATACCCATAAATGGTGGCAGGTTAGAATGGCCATTCAGAATGTAACACGAGTTGAGGCTTCTGCTAAAAAGTTGCTCTCGATGATGTCAAGGGACTGTAGCCGATTTTGTAAAATCATGGTTTGCTCCTTGTCCTATTTTCTTCCCTCTCGTCTTTTGGAAGCAATGCCATTGCTATATACCTATGCTCGCGGCATCATTTTGATTTTCATTTATGAATTGCAGAGAATGGCTGATCAGAATGATTCTAATGATTCCGAAGACGTTGGAAACAATCACCCAAAAACAACTGTTGTAAACAAGGAGAGGAAGAAGATTACTTTTGCTGATGAAGCTGGGGAAAAGCTGTGCCATGTCAAGATTTTTGAGAATGAGATGATATCATCTTCGGTAACTGGTCCTTCTCAAAACCAGGAATTGCTGGTTAAATAACATGAATCACTTGCTAATTGACTTCTTGTAGATGTATATCTTTGTACGAGTGAGGCTGCATCTAAATTTGAGCTTTGGCTCCTTTTAGTATTCTCCTTTCATCTCTTATTCTTTTTCCACTGAATATGCATTGCTGTGTATAAATTGTATCTTTCAATGATCAGAGTTTCCTTGTGCGTATACATCACCAAAAAATGTCGACTCCACAACCAAATTGTTCATCAGGCTTCTCCTTAAACCCCTAGCTACTAGAGCATCCCCTTTCACCAAAAAGGTATAAACTGGCAGGCCATGTTAAACAGAACTTTTGTATGGGCGTTGAACAGTAAGATTGATCTTCTTGTTTTACAATTCCAGCTAAAAGTAACAAGCTCTTGGTTCTGGTTTTAGGCGAGACTGGCAAGTATGGAAGTCTTGGGTCCAGTAGTATAGACAGGAGAATTGAGACCCTTCTCTTATCATGAATTTTCTCTGGAAGAATTATGAAAATACAAGGGGCCAGAGATCAAAGCAAATAATTAGCCAGGGCTAGCGGGGAGAATCACTCTTCGAATTCAGAGCCATCAATATCAAAAATTTTGCTTCTACCAGCATAATGCAAGAAGCTACAGGGATGCAACAGCCAAGAGAAAATCGAAGACTCCATAAATGGCATGACTTAATGTAACAGTCCTACATGGGCAATAAGGAAGTGATTTGCCATTACCAATCACAACCAAAATATTCACATATCAATTCCAGGTTAATAAGTATCACAAGGTATTAATTGGTGAATGGGTGAAAAAACGGAGGTCCACTTCCAAATTCTGAAGCTAAGTCAACAACAAAATCAGACAGGAATTGCCAAGCCTTTCTTTGCCATGCTATCCAAGACGTCATTGAGCGCTTGACATAAGCCAACAATCTGCAGATACAGGTAGCCAGAGAAAGACTTAAAAGAGTTGAACCAAACAAAAGATAGACAGAGTGTGAACTACTTGAAGTAACAATTTGGCCAGATTACACATCCAAATAGGGTTTAGGGTAGAGTCATTAAGTTTTTGAAATGAAATATGTAAGAATTTGACTTCTGACACTACCACTGAATTTACCTGCTGATCCCATTGTTGCAGCTCTTCAGTATCATCTTCAAAATGTATGACAGCTTCCACCTGTTATGGAACTTTTCAGATAAATGCCAACATGTATATAGATAAAAAGTCACATTTGGAGTGGACTGCGTAGTCAAACAAGCCTGATGACTTTCAGCACTTCTTGGTCGCAGTATGAGCAAGGTGAATTCATACCTGATCAATAGATCCCCTCATTCTGTCCTCATATATCATTCTTGAAGCAATCTTCTCAGCCTGTAAGCCACATATTGAATCCTTAGGAACATGAAGCATAGTAATAATGGTAACAGAGACCTGAATACGGAGTAGTGCTACTTAACAAATGAAGCACAAGATTCAACAAAAAGGGTATACAAGAGTGTACCTTTGGAGGCTCAATTCCCAGCAAGGTTCCCAACTCATCAAAACTGCAACAGAATCCATGATAAGTAACTAAACAGACCCACTACAATACAATAAGTTGAAGGTGGAAACCAACAGCGACATATAACCAACCTTATATTGGTGTAAAGTTTGCTGGCACTGAGAAGATTATGTTCAATCATTGCACGATCTAACACCGTAAAATTGTCTGGCAGAAGTGCTTTCTGTTGAAATAAGTCAGACAAACTATTATAGCTTCCACGAAAAGGGTATGTGAAGATCCGATATCTGATATAGAAAAGAAAAAAAAAAACTTATAACCTGATGCGACTTCAACTCTTCAGCAAATGCATCAATTTCTGGTTTCCTCAAAATTCTCTCCAAATAAACCTAATAAGCATAGATATCCATTAAAGAAAGTAGTATACAGATAGGAGAAAAACGTTAAAGACCAAGCCAATTATGATTTCAGAAACCATGTGGGTGTGTATGGAGAGAGAGACCTTTTGAAGTATTGGATAAACTTTCAGTTTTGAGCATCGCTCATCCTGAACCAAAATCGCAAGGTATCAGCATAACATGAAAGGAAAAACACATTAACACACACATACACATAAAATCCAAGTAAGATGTTTACTTTGTACAAAGTGGCAAGAACACGGGAACGTTGTGGTCCTGCAGCGGCCAAAATTGTGCATGTAACTGCAGCAGATAAGGCTTGCTCCAAGGCATCCTCATCAATCTCTCTGCAATAAGTAAAAAGAAAAAAAATAAGTATCTGCAGAATAAATTGAAAGAAGTAAAACTAATTATCATAATCAATATGCAGAAGAAATTTTTTGTAGGAGTTGAGATCAATTCTTGACATACTCATCTCCTATTTGCCTCTTCTCAATCTGAGAAATGTCATAATAACGTAATGCTGCTTCCAAGAACTTCCTCTTCAAATCTAAAATCCTTGCATAACAAACCTGTAGAGAACACAGTAAAATATATATATATATACATACATATATATATATATATATGTTCACACTTTTACAAGTATGTTCAATATCATAAAATCTGCATTAGTCGCAATGGATATTAAGGAGAATGAAGCTTTATTAATAAATGCTTCTGCATTGACAGCATCATCATCCTACAAAATGAGTTTCTTTATTATAAATAATTTCTATTTAAATTCACACAGTAAAATATATATATATATACATACATATATATATATATATATGTTCACACTTTTACAAGTATGTTCAATATCATAAAATCTGCATTAGTCGCAATGGATATTAAGGCTTCACTTTCCTCAATGAGCAAAACACTATAAACAACTTGGAAAGGCATGTTTACCAGTCACAGAGCATACAAGTCTTATTTACTCCTATATCAGCACTTCAAAGGGGTCCAAAGAATAACCATCAACTAAAGACAGGCTTTCTTCTTTAGTAAATGCTGATACAAGCACACGTTACATTGTTCACATCATGGATTACACAATAAATAATACAGACAGTCTCCACATCACTCCCAATGCAAACCACCCTCCTAAGAACCCTCTATATGCAGACACATCCAATGTATACTGTGCTAACTTAGTGAGGGTTGCGACAGACCAAACAGCAGCCCTAAACACCATTCAAAAGCTAAACAGTTGGGGGAAAGCACATACCTCAAGATACAGGCGAGCAACTTGAACACACTTTGCTAACTTGAACTTGTCATCAATCACTCTGAATTGCAAAAAACAGGTGTATCAGTAATTCCTACAGTCCATTCTTATGATAGGAAAAAGGAGCCCCAATAGAGTGGATCTTACTCACATACCTCATTGAGGAGTCTAGATTAATTCCACTGAGCATCTGAGCTGCTTTTGACCACTGCTGCTCAGACTCATACAGTTCTGCAAGTTTCTCCCTTATTATCAAAACCTGTAACATTCGGAACATGAAGTACTTTTGAAATCAAAATACGCCCAAATCAAATGGTAGTCACGTGTCTTTCCAAAATGAATGAATTGGTCATCCTAGCAACCCCTACATTACATATGACATATGACACCATCATATCTAGCGACAGCTATACAAACCTATAAGTTTCTATGTTCCATAGACAATACACTACGAAAATTCTTTTAGCCTCAGCAAAAACATATTACTGCAAAGAAATTATCCTATCTACTGACCCCTTGAACTAAACTTCTAAAAACCCTAGATTATCATACTACATTAACCTAAAAACCATCAAACACACGGAATAACTCCACTAAAAAAGTTCCGAATAAAGGCTAAACCGGCATATTATAGATTAACACCAAAAAAAAAAGAAGAAGGTCCAAAACGAACCTGTTCTTCAAATGAAACACTGCGAGGCTGAATCTGAGCAAGGGTATAATGGGCAATCTCCTTCTGCGATTCCGGCTCCAACCGCCCCAAGTCCTGCGCAAAACTCTGCAACAGCTGCCGGGAAACCACCAGAGGGACGTCGTCCGACAACACTGAAGAGCCGCGAAAGGTTAAGATTGTAAAAAAAAAAAAAAAACAAACAAACAAACAAACATTTTTGGGGAAAAATCAAGATAAGAGAATTCGGTAATTTACTGTGATCGATGAACTTCTTGGCCGGAACGACGTCGTCGGATGAGAACACGGTGGAGAGAATGTGCTTGTACTGCTCGATCTTCTGCCTCTGATCAGTGATCGCAGAGGCTTTGGCGAAGGCACCTTCCATGGCTCTTTGGTCTTTTGCTTCTGGAATTCTTTGAGGAAACCCTAAACCCTAATTTTGGAGAAGATTTTGTATAGCTCCACCGCTACCAACTAGTTTGGTTCTGTAATTCTGAGACTTCGAAGATTATAGAGCGCTCTAGGAAGGAGTACGTTTGCAATTTGTATCCCGGCAAGACAAAACGCACCGTTTTGTGTGTCTGATAGAGAAACGAAACGTCGTATACTACACCCATAATGTTTCATCTATAAATATACACTCACAGATAGGGCTGGCTTTGGTACGGTTACCATGTTTTTTGGGCTGAGCCGACTACTGACCTAATCCTGTTGGTATGCTCAAACTCAGTACCACTACCGTGCCAAAAAAAGTCAATACCGAAGCTTTCGGTTACCGACTTTTCGGTCAGTTTAGTTTCGGTTCAGGCCCAACCGAAATAGATGAATGGGCCTAATACTGATTGATATTTTTTTAGCCAAATTATTCATTCTAGCCTATTTTAAGCCTATTTTTTCTGGGGCAGTTTTTACCAAATACTTGATACTCAACTCTCGGCAATTTTATGAATAAATACCTCTTCATCAAGTCTATTCCTCACTTTCTTATGGAGATGTGAGTTCCAGACTTGATGTTTTTCTCTCAGCTTTTCTCCTATAGTTAATAATGTTCCAGTTCTACATTACAATTTACAAGTTCACAAATCATATGTCACTGATTTCTAAGTTTAAACTACTTAAATATTACATAACTTCAAATAGGAACTATAAATATTCAAAGAATCAAAAATCTGCTTGTGATTTGATGATTCCTATCACTAAACAAAAACCACACAGCAGCTATATTTTTGAATTGGAGGTTTGCAGCATCCAAATCTTCAAGTAGCGGTTGTTGTAGAAGAGTTCGCACCTCCCAAACTCAGTGCAGAAGTTCCTTCAAAGTAAAAACCACAAAAAGAATAAAAACAGCAAAGTCAATATAATAATAAGTTGATGAAAATATCAAAATACGCAAAGTAAGTTAATATTTTCAGATTATTACCTTTCTGCAAGTAAGTCATTTACACATAATCACAGTTCAAATAATCAAAACACAACCAATCACATACAAGTTTACTTACCTAACCAAAGACATTTGCGGGGTTGGTAATATTCTGCGCTTGTGCTCCAGCTTGTAGTGAAGACCAGCACAAGCACACTGCCAAAACGGCCACACACATCCAAGCTCTAGATTGATACATCCCCACTGTGTAAATATCACTAAAATTCTGATACACCTATTATAACCCAACTGCTGAAATTCATGCAGAACTGGAATAGTCCCCCTGACATAGCAACAAGCATAACAAAAAAAATTGCAAATTGAATCAGTGAGCAGCCCAAATAGATTAAAAGGCAGAGCTTTAACTTGAACATTTGAAATGAACTAAATTCAAGTTCATTTCACAACAACAATTCACAAAAAATGAAATAGACTAATTGAGACATCGAAGAAGATTACTTACTTCACTCTATCAAAGTTCAGACCCATTTGTTTCCCACCATCTTGGCCTATACAAAATCACTTAATAGATTACCTTTTTATCATACAAAATTACAAATTAGACAAGACCAAGGAGATAGATTTTACCTAATCTGTTGTGCTCTGAACCACCAGTTGAACACCATATAATCCTCTGAACAACCGCTTCAACCAAGCAACTGATCTAGGTTTTCGAAAGATTTGGGGATTTCGAAAATCAAAGGATATCTAGGTTGAAATTTATGTTGGTGAGCTTCGCATCTTGCTTAGATTGTGTTTTTGGGACTGGATTTGCAAAGATCTTTGTATAATTGGGACTAGAATAAAAAAAATTGGGGGTGTGTGTGTGTGTGTGTGAGAAGAGCGGCTGTTTCTTTCGAGAATGGGGTCTGAACCTCAACCCCTTTAGGTTTTCCCACCCTCCACTCAGATCCAACGATTATGATTAATTGCTGCTAGAAATGAACGGCCCATATCATCCTACTGATAAAAATTATTAAAAAATTATAAGAACCCATCATACCCGGTCGGTTCGGTAATACCGAACCTCTCTAATTTGCACTACCACTACCGAGCCGTGAACATATGTTCGGTATGGTAGTACCGTACCGTAGCCTAGATAACCAAATCTGTCGGCGCCGACTGCAACGGTTCAATTGTTTTGCGGCTGGTTTAGGCAGGTATGGTATTTCAAGCCAGCCCTACTCACAGACACACACACACACTCTCTCTCTCTCTCTCTCTCTCCTTTTGTTTTTTTTATCGGGGTGAGGCAAATCCACAAGAGTATCCCAACAAAATCAAATTAATCTCTCGCCACAAGTGCAAGAACCTGAAGACCCCTCAGACCTGCTGGCCACAAATTAGTGGGAGTTTGACTCAAACGTTAGACATGGATTGATGAGAGTTCCATACTAGACCGCTCGACCAACCTTACCTTACCGAGTGGTTACACTTTTTTTTTTTTTGTCTGATTCATCTATAATATTTATTTATAAAAGAGAGATTTTTATTTTTATTTAAAAAAAAAACTAAATTATGAGGCAGAAATTAATAATTTTTAATGAAAATTTAGAAGTATCAATATTTGAGGAGGTATAACCTTTTTTTTTTTTTGTCTGATTCATCTATAATATTTATTTATAAAAGAGAGATTTTTATTTTTATTTTAAAAAAAAAAACTAAATTATGAGGCAGAAATTAATAATTTTTAATGAAAATTTAGAAGTATCAATATTTGAGGAGGTATAACCGTATAAGGACTACTTTGTGTTCCATACAGAATAGACTGATTATTTCAATCCAAATGTGGTGACTTGGATACTTGCGTGATGTATATACAGAAATTTAGTAAACAATGTTTTCACATGATTAACTTTTAAAGGAACTTTTGTCTGTATAATGTAAAAATGTATCAAATAACTTGGATTATGAAATTCAGATTGTTATGTGTTAAATCACAATCGTATCTGAATTGCAAGATCGATCAGTTCAGTATGTCAGACTCATATATGTAAATTGATCAAATTGAATTGTGAATGTTCAAAAATATAAACCAACACTACTAGCAAAACAACAATTACCCACTTATTTTAATATTTGTGAAATAAGGTTTTCTCACACGGATTTTAGTGTGTGATGACTTTTACCCACGATACACGTACATATTGAGTTACCACGTAGTTTGTAGAGGGTAATACAGTCCTAGTAATATTCATCTCACATAGATTATTTTGTCCATGTGAATATTAGACGTGGACTCTACTATCTTTCCATAAATATAAATTACCATAATGGAATGCAGTCCGTGTGAACAACTCTATTTCACACGGATTTTTGTGCCAAATATGTAAACTCTATTTCACACTGATTTCTGTGTGAAATACAATTCATATTGATTTATGTGTCAAAACCTATAACCTTATTGACACGGATTTCTGTGTGAAATCTCTATACTCTAACCCGCACTGATTTCAGTGTGTAAGGCTTAAAGCAGTCCGTGTGAACAACTCTATTTCACACGGATTTCTGTGCCAAATATGTAAACTCTATTTCACACTGATTTCTGTGTGAAATACAATTCATATTGATTTATGTGTCAAAACCTATAACCTTATTGACACGGATTTCTGTGTGAAATCCATATACTCTAACTCGCACTGATTTCAGTGTGTAAGGCTTACAACATTTTTTTTTTAATTTACTAATTAATTTGCACCCTGAACATAATAATACTTTTATTTCTCTACAATAAATATACTTCAAATATGGCTCTATTTCACACGGATTTCTGTGCCAAATATGTAAACTCTATTTCACACTTATTTCTGTGTGAAATACAATTCATATTGATTTATGTGTCAAAACCTATAACCTTATTGACACGGATTTCTGTGTGAAATCCATATACTCTAACTCGCACTGATTTCAGTGTGTAAGGCTTACAACATTTTTTTTTTTAATTTACTAATTAATTTGCACCCTGAACATAATAATACTTTTATTTCTCTACAATAAATATACTTCAAATATTTACAATAAAATGAACAAATCCACAACTTAATCGAAAATATTAAACTTTACATTCATAGTAAGATGTTCTTTACATTTCTAGCAAATCACATTTCGTATCAAAGTAAATTCTTTCCACTCCAATTAAATCTGAGTAAAAAAACCATAGGCCTGCAAATTCTGATATTGGTGCACTTGGTTGGCTATTGTGTAAGCTAAAGGGCATAAAATTAAAAACTGTTTCTCAAGCATATGTGAGACATGCAGATCTAAGTTCTTGCAAATTTTAAGTTCCTACAACTTATTGTAATGGAAATCCGTCCCTCCATAATTCACATAACATAAAAAATTAACGATTTCTCAATAAACTAATTTGTAATACATACATAAATCAGTGTGAATTGATATTCACACAGATAGCCGTGTGAAAATGTTTTAATTTTTACACAGACATCTGTTACTGTTGTTTATTCATATGAATTTCCGCGTTAACATTTCACACAGATATTCGTATGTTACTCATTTCACACAGAAATATGTACCAAAAACTTATTGTAACGAAATTCGTCCCTCCATAATTCACAATTAACGATTTCTAAATAAACTTATTTATAATACGTACAGAAATCAGTGTGAATTGATATTCACACAGATAATTACCGTGTGAAAATGTTTTAGTTTTTACGCAGACATATGTTTCTGTTGTTTATTCACACGGATTTCTGTTGATATTGTTGTTGTATAAATTATTGTGGGCCCAATTATACCAATTTCACATAGTTATCTGTTAGTATTTATATTTCGCACGAATATCTGTGGCTTTTAAATACAGTAAATTCCTGTGTGTTGTTATTTTGCTAGAGTATCAAAACTGACCACATTTACATAAGTTCTGTGTTTTTATTATGAGATCAAAAGTAAAAAAAAATACTTCAACCAACTCTTTGTACTCTGGAGCACATATCTGCAAACAAAGAGAAGAACAATAAAGGTAACAAAGCTTCGCCTTGGGCTGTCATGCATCCTTGACATTTTATGCTGGTTGCTCACCACAAAGATTCAAGTTGTGTGCAAGCAATGGTGTATATCAATTCAAGATGACAGATTCATGGTCACGATATCCGGTTACTCCTCTCGCAAATACTTATCAATACAAACTGAAAAATAACCAGATAAGCCCATCTCTTCCATGGCATTGCTGGCTTACTTCTGTAGTATTTTCAAGTGAGCTGGCTGTAGCACAACTGCACAAGCTAGCACACGAAAACTGCATCTTATAATATATAACTGGTGACAAGTCCATATTTATAAATGCTTCTATTTGACTTGATGATCAGTACTGTTGTCATTGATGTGATGATAGTTCCCAAGAAACTGGAAATGCAAAACCATGCTTGGTTAATTTCTGTATCATCCCACTGATCAAAAGTCATATAGATATCAACTACTATCAGAAGGCAAAATGAATAAAAACCAACTAGACTGAGCGAAACTGATATTAGCGATCGAGGGCCAACTCAATTAGTCGATCAAGTACTGGAGCCTTTCCTAATTAACATGGACATACTTATCGCTGGAACTAAAATATGAAGTAAAAAAAGTAACCAACATTAAAGAAGAGAAACTAACCCTAAGGATTATGAGCAACCAACTTGCCAGACTTCTTATCATGCCTAAATCTTTGAACATATAAGCTCGAACCCCTGATGAGATCTTTAACCAGAACAAAGCTTTGAATATGGACATATGCAGCATCATGAATATTTTCTATCCCATCAACCTCATTCTTCACAAAGCCCTCGTTTGGAGTACTACAACTCTGCAACCTATTATCTAACACCAAGACTTGCCTCTAGCTCCTTTGTGTATTCTAGAACACGAGTAGGATAATCACAACTACGTTTTACAAGACCACCCAGTATTTCTCTAATGTCAACCTCTCTGGTCCAAGAGTACTCCTTAACACCATAACTCTTCATCACCCAAATCCTGATATAATAGCTCGAGCGAACAGTTATAGAAAGGCAGCCGTTAAAGACTCCAAGGTTCAACTGAGCTTTATGGGGATCAAAACAACAAGGTGGCATTGGTAACTGCTCAAAACTCTCACTTTCAAGGTTAAAGGAATGTATCACCAAAGAACCCTTGTGAAGCACTAGGGTTTACTAGCTTGCATTTATTGTTTGGTAGTTAATTTGTTAATAATGTTTGCCCTAGTTATTAGGGTAAGTTGTTAGTGCAGTTAGTGTTTGAATTGGTCTTAGACCTCTAAACCACGTTTAGGATAATGTTCAATGTGGAGTTTGTTTATTTCCATTCCATGTCAAAAGGCTGGTATATAAGCCGCAGTTGTGTTTGAATAAAGGTGTAGTTTTCATCTCCAAAATACAAAGAGTACCAGGTTGATCTTGAGATAACCTTTCAACCCTTACCACACTGGCCAATCCAATGGAGATATCCATTTACATTAATCCCATTTTCTTGCTCAGAATGGTAGCCAGGGTACCAAATGCTTCTCCAACTCCCGGAGCCAACCGTCAAAACCATCACCTTCTGAGCAAACGACATAAGAAGCCTTATAGACCTCAGTCCTGGGACTGTATCCAAACCCAAAACCAGTCCCAACATAACGTTGAGAGCTAGTTTCCACGATAGGTAATGCAAGAGGTACAGACTCACCACTAATGGGTTTGGATATGTAAAAACTGATTAGTTCCCGCTCAAAATCTTGGTAATGGCAAAGCAAGCCATTGCATACACCCGCAAATTTCCAGCTATGAGTTAGGTCTTTGGAAACCTTCAATGCAACATCTTTTGGGCTCGAGGCATTATCCCAGTCGACCAAGAAGTGGTGCTTCGTGAGTCAATGACCAAAAGGCAAAAGGTAGGTTGGTGTTTTCAAAAACAGGTCTTTGGTAAATTGTTGGTTTGAAACAAACAGCGCCAGGATTTACACACAACCCGGCATTTCACAAGTGTTTTGATTGGTATTTTGCAAAAGATTTCCACTATGATGTGGTTTGCCAGCTGCAGAATGTAGGGTTTCTCATCTTGCTCCTGCTTCTTTTTGTTCCTCATCATCTTGCACCCTTTGGTTTTCTTTGTCAACGAAGAGCTATCATCTTAATTGCTTCTAGTATCTTAATGGTACTGAAGCACAAAAAACGACAACGAAAAATAATGAACACCCAAAACGAAAATACATAGCATTTGATACAATATTCATATAGCCAGAATTTTCAAACAGCAAGAGCAATTCATTATTCATATATCATTTCTTTCACATTGCACCATGCACAAAACAAATTAAGTGGCATTTCAGCGGTATGAAGTCTAGAAAGTTATCAAAATATATAATAAATTTCATCATTCCTCATCTATGATATTCGAAAGAAAGGAAATTGCATTCTGGGGGTTGAGAATTATGGAACCTGATTTGAGGCTGTGAGTGAGAAGGTTGGCGAGGTGGAGAGCAAGGCAGAGGTTGGGGATGACAGCTCGAAATGAAGTTGGGGATCCAAAATGTGGCGATATTTTTCAACAGAAAAGAAATTTCACTTTGGCTCACACGTGAGTGACGTGACTCGACTACTTCCACGTTCTTCTTTACTTTTCTTTACTCTCTTTTACCATTTATCGTTTGAAATTGATGATTAGTATTCATACACGATTACACATCTAATTTTATAGTATGGATTTTCAATCAAACCATATATATATATATATATATATATGAGCTAAAGGTTGTGAAACTATATAGGCAGAGTTTTAGATGTACATCGCTTTCTAATTTTGTTCCAAGTTAATGATACTCCATGCATTATTGTGTGGTATTGGCCTAAAAATGTAATAATGCATGAGATGGGTCAAACAAAAATTGATGACCAATGATCCGCCTATGAGATTGTGTCGTGGTTGCTATTGGTGGCGTAGCCACAAATCTTATATATTTTAAATTTTATTATCTAATTAATAAATTTAATTTTCTCCCACCATTCTGTAAAAATTACACAATTTTAGAAAAAAGTTGAAGTGTAGTATTAACTTGTACATATGAAAAGGAAAGTTGAAAGAGTAAAAAAAGAAAAAATATGCTCTCTCTCCTGACTCTCAAAAGAGAGACTTCTCGACGGCGACCAGTTCTGGCTGGTGGTGGTTCGTTACCTTTGACCGGGAGTGGTGTCTTTTCACCTCTTTTTGGTCTAATTCTTAGTGATGACGGTTGTTTTTGACTGCACCCCTTGCTCCTGGGCCTTGGCCTTCTTCTGCTTGCTACAATCGCTGGAGGTGATGGTAGCTCTGGTGGTTATGGGCTTTATCTGAGATCAAGTCAAGGTTGGTGTGATAGTGCGAGGACCGGCGCTTATGCTGTTACGTCTGGTTGGACTTGGGAGATCTCTATTGACTCTGGAATAGGGGGTGTTGGATGGAGATTGGAAGATGGTTCTATTATTCAAGTCAACTTGGGCTCAAATCCGATCGAATGGAATTAGTTGTTTTTGGTGTTTGAGGACGCAGGGATCGGGGGCGATTCCGTTTTTTCTTCGTCAGCAACGCTTACAGTTGGATTGGTTTTAGACTTTGACGAGGGTGGTGGAGCTTTCTTCTCCTTGTCGGATTTGATCCCGGCGCGGGCTGGTCTGATGGTGGACTGAAGCGGTGGAGGCAAAGGCTTTTGCGACGGTAGTGGTGTGGATGAGGCTGACGTGTGGGAAGACTACTTGGCGGCTAGGGACGCTAGGGTTTACCGCTGGGTTCCAGGTTGTTGGGCCTGGGGTGGACTTTGGCTCATTGTTGGGGCTTTTGGGCCCGAGTTTGGATGCTGGGTTCCCTGTGGGCTGGAGGAAATGCCAAAAAATGGAGGCGTTGTAGGGAATGATATGGCATCATTTCCTACTAGCAATGTTTAATTTTCCCTTGGGTCGTAGGACCTAGTTGCTCAGTTGTTACATCTAGGTCTTGTGACCTAAATGTTATCACTAATTAGCAAGTTCTAGGATTGTAAATAAAAAATAGAGGTTCAACTTTCAATGTTCGATATCTGATTAGTTTATATTTGGGAAAAAAATAAATCATAGAATATAACATAAAATCATTATCATTATAGAAAGGAAAAATATAATTAAACTAACTAATAACGAGGTGGTTGGAGTTTAAATCTCAATCTATTGTTTGTGGACAGGGGGAGGAATAGTTTTGACATGACCCCCCGCACACAGATTTATCTCTAAGTGTAGGAAGTCTTTCAGGATACCGTGTGATCTTTATAAAAAAACAAAAAAAAGGTTAAGATTAAAAGGAGATTTGAACTTTACTCCCATCATTGTTAAAAAGAAGAAGAAAAAAAAAAACACCAATCATCTTTTTTTTTTTGAAAGAAACACCAATCATCTTTAGCTTTAAGGTAAGTTTGTTCTAGCTTAGGTAGGTTGTGTGACCTTCTTGCCAGATTTATTATATAAGTTTTTGTAGACTCTAGCATTTGCCTGTTGATTTAATGAATTTAACTTGTATTTTTTTTTTTTTTTTAAAAGGTCCAAAACTTTATTCGGTGCAAGGTCAATAATTTTTTTTAGAGAAATATTTGCTGATAATTCTTGAAAGGGAGGCAGATAAATAAAATGGAAAGAAAAATAGAAATTTTGAGTTTCCACGCCATGGTATAAGGTGTAGAAAGGGTGCGTGGCAGACCGCCACGTTGATGAGGCAAATAAGTGTATAAATAAAAAATCTGGAATTCTTTTCATGCTTTCTCTATCACTCGGACTCGTTAAATAGGCAACGCTTTCTCTCCCAATCAAAGAGTACCGATCATTTCCCTCAGGCGATTCTCTCTGCTTTGCTTCGCCTGAAAACCAAGCTCCGACGAATACATCGCGATCTTCTCTAATCGCCGGAAATGAACGACTCAGGTTTATTTTCCTTTGCCTCGAGTCGGTGCTATTCCAATATTAAATAGGCAACGCATTCTCTCCCAATCAAAGAGTACCGATCATTCCCCTCAGGCGATTCTCTCTGCTTTGCTTCGCCTGAAAACCAAGCTCCGACGAACACATCGCGATCTTCTCTAATCGCCGGAAATGAACGACTCAGGTTTATTTTCCTTTGCCTCGAGTCGGTGCTATTCCAATTTCACCGTCATCGGTTTTTCTTGATTCTTTGAATGCGCTGTTTGTTAGTAGCATTGTAATGGTGTTTGAAGCTTTCCTATCATTCACAGAAATCTCTCGGAGAATGAAACTGTTTCTTTTTTTTCTTGTTAATGTGCTCGTTTTCCCTCGTAATCGCCTGCGCCTTTTTATATCTGTTACTGTGTTTGATTTCGGCGAAGTTTTTTGACTTGAAAGAGTGTTGGAAACTCGGAATTTTGCTTGTTAGGATCAATCGGTTTTGTTCTTTGGATGTAGGTGATATAGTGCATCTGGAATCCGTGATTTTATAGATTTCTAGTGTCTTTTAAGTTGAATTTGACTTCAATCTTGGTAGAATTTTTGAATGTATAGATACATTGGAGGTGTGAATTGATACTGCATGAGTTCCATCTAATGAAGTACATTTTATGCATACAAATCACTTACATGCTAGTTTTATTCATTACATCATTATTGACTCGCTCTCCATTGAATGAATGAACTATGGCGTTTCTTGATTGTGTATCATATCGGCTAGGGTGTTGTAGTTCTACTTTCAGACGCTAGTTTGTTCTGTGAAGGTGTAAGTAGAAATTCTTGAGGTTCTATAGAGGAATCTCAATACATTCCTTTTCCTCTTCCTTTTAAGGAACCAAATCATGTAGCAGAAACGGATTACTTGGGACTACCTGTAGTTTTTTTTTTTTTTCCACATCGACACATAATCAATCAGCATTTGAATATCGCTGATTTACTTTCTCCTTTTGAATGTTGATAAATCAGGAAAATTTTTTATTTTCCACATCGACACATAATCAATCAGCATTTGAATATCGCTGATTTACTTTCTCCTTTTGAATGTTGATAAATCAGGAAACCCACAGGATGCCGATGTTCCACCAGTTGAAGGTGTTGCCGGAGGAGGGACAGCATATGGATGGACTGATGGTGGCTTTCAAGGTTCCAATCCACTCAAGGGATCAGTTGACCCTACAGAGGTTCTGACCGCAGATTTAGTGCATGTATGGTCCATGCCAAGCACAGCAAATGTTGGACCACAAGAAATGCCTAGACCTATGGATCCTGTACGTATTGTTCCATGATTTTGCTTAATTGTGTCTTGGTATCTTTGTTTGTCTATACTGTGAATTACATGACAACTGATATACATGCATAAGCTGTTTGGATGGCATATTGTTACACCTAATATGCATGTGGTTCAAATTGTGTGTCTCAATACTTATTTTTAATGGCGTGGTTAATTGCCTCACCACCACCAGAGGCTGTTACTGTTGTTTGGTCCATGTAATTGCTGCTACAATGCGTAGGAGATACACAAATTACAAACACCTGCATATTGGTGGCTTTTTACTTTATAGAGAAGTGTAAATTAAGCGTACTTCTGTTTAATGTCTCTATAGTTTTATGCTTCTAAATTTGGCTTATTTGAAGGTTAATCTTCTGGCTGC
Organism: Rosa multiflora; assembly: GCA_002564525.1. NCBI lineage: Eukaryota > Viridiplantae > Streptophyta > Magnoliopsida > Rosales > Rosaceae > Rosa > Rosa multiflora. Next base: position 18,458 of record BDJD01003911.1, read on the forward strand.
TAGAAACGAGAGAGAAAGTATTCAAGTTGCAATACGTGCGAAAGCTTCCTGGGGTGGTCCTGGAATTGCAGGGGTTGTGCAGGTTCAGTGTAATGATTTATGCTCCTCAGCTGGTGATCGGTTAGTTCCTTGGAGTCATTTTTTTTTTCCTGCAGGTTTACAACTACTCTTCCAATATATAATTTTTTGATATGCTGTGTGTAGGTTGGTTGTTGGACAATCATTAAAGTTGCGTCATGTGGTGCCCATATTGGGTGTCCCAGATGCTCTTGTTCCCCTTGATCTTCCTGTTAGTCAAATAAACCTATTACCAGGGTACTGTCTTCGTTAGTGGTTTGATAGTCTTATATTTGGTGTGAAGGATTGGTAATGGACAAATTATTGCAAGTGACTGACATAATCTCTCTCTCTCTCTCCCCACCCCCAGAGAGACAACTGCAGTTTGGGTTTCCATTGATGTTCCTAGTGAGCAACCCCCAGGTCAGTATGAGGGGGAGATCATTATTACTGCGACAAAGGCAGATGCAGAGTGAGTCTATTCCCATTTTCATTTTTTTTGAGTGCTGTGTTTTTGTTTTCGTGGTAAATTCTAACTGTCCTTAGCTTTTGAACCATTCAGTAGTAGACTTCCTATCCCAATGCTGTTATATTTACAAGGAGGTTTTTACAGTTATTGATTCTGACTTGGTCCAGGACTTCAGCACAATGCTTGGGAAAATCCGAGAAGCTTCCACTTTATAGGGAACTTCAAAGATGTCTTGAAACTGTGGAACCAATTGATGGGAAACCAGTGAATGAAGTGGTTGGGTTTCAAATTTAATTTTTTCCAAAGTCTAGTTTTGGAGGTGCTATTAGCTGTTCATTTAAGCATGTGCCTTTTCCCTTTACTTTTTAGGTAGAAAGAGCGAAATCTGCAGCTACATCTTTAAGAAGAGTTCTTCTGTCTCCACTGTTCTCTGAGTTCTTTTCAAATAATGGGTCAGTTGATATGATGGAGGAAGATGCTATTTCAAACCTTTCAGTACGGGTAAAGATAAATGTGACTGTTTGGGACTTCATTCTTCCTGAAACTCCCTCACTTCCAGCTGTATTTGGTGTATCCTTTATGTTTATACAGCAATACTATTTGCGAGCTCTAAGAATTTTATACTTCATTTATATATAAATGTAAATGGAAAAACGAATTCTCTGCTGCAAAAAATACTGATATGTGAAGATATAGGCAGATTGTTCTTGTGATGAAGACCAAGTCTATACTTATTATTATGTCCTATTCTCTGTTTCACTAGAAATCTGACCATATTCCTGAGAATGCATACACATTCTTTAACCAAATTTTAGATATCCGATACTGTAATTGAGGATCGTTTTGGTGTTGAACATGGGACTGAGGAGTGGTACGAGGCATTGGATCAGCATTTTAAGTGGCTTCTTCAATATAGAATCAGTCCATATTTTTGCCGATGGGGTGATAGCATGCGTGTATTGACATATACCTGCCCTTGGCCAGGTACTCATGAAAACCATTTTGTTTTATCCTCGCATTGTACTATTCGTGCTGATCGCATTAGTGGCTGTAGAGAGATGTGTGTGTGTGTATTCTTAATATGTTCAGAATCTGATATGTGGTTCCTTCTGTCTTTCTGTGATAGCTGATCATCCAAAATCAGATGAATATTTTTCAGACCCACGATTAGCAGCCTATGCCTTGCCATATAGTCGATCTGTCTCTGGGTATACCGTTAGTCATCCAAGTTCCTTCTCTCAGGTATATGTGTGATGAAAACTGATGAGATTCTACCCATTTGCTGACCTGCTACAGTGGTGACGCAGCGAAGGAGTACTCGCAGAAACAAATTGAGATATTGAGGACAAAGTCTCACTGGAAGAAAGCATATTTTTATTTGTGGGATGAGGTATGAATACTGTTGCCAGAATACTAGGAAAGTGAGCTTTTGTAGATCATGATATGAGAGTGGTCTTTGTATTACACACCCACCCTTAATTCTACCTTAAATCTGCTGTAATTTCCTTCAATTTAGGTAAACCCCCATTGTAGCATTGCAAATAACTTGTGCAAATCCCTCGATATTAGAGGTGGGTGACCATAATTTCTGGGCACTAGGTGACCAGGAGAATATTTCTTTGCAAAATAGTTTTGTAGTATTTTGATGTACATGCAATAATATATGGCAGCCTTTGAATTTGGAGCAATATGAGTCCCTCCTCAACTTGGCCAAAGAGATCCATGCTTATGCTCCGGATGCTCGTGTCTTAACTACTTACTACTGTGGTATGAACTCTTTCCTTGCTGACCAACTGTTTTTCAATTTTAATCATCGTATAGAGTTCCATGGGTTGTAGTGTAAGTGTTTTTTCTCGGTAAAGAGGTCCAAATTTTTCACTTGTGTTGGAATGTTGACAAGACCAAAAACCTATATTTTGTCCCCTTCGAACTGGATAGATTTTGGTATTATTTATATATGTTTTTTTTTCTGCTATGCAGGGCCAAGTGATGCCCCTCTTGCACCTACTCCTTTTGAGGCTTTTGTTAAAGTTCCTAAGTTTCTGCGCCCACATACTCAAATTTACTGTACAAGGTAATGCTCTCCATTTGTTCTCTATGGACCCTCTGTTTTTAACAGACCTTCTACTGAAGAAAATAAAAGATCAAAATATGTGTGGTATTTGACCTTTTCTTTCTAACCAACAAAACTCATGCTAGTGCTTGGCTAACTGCTGAGGTGAACTTCCTCTCACCGATGATTCATTGATTCATATCAGGAATTGGTTAAAGTAATATAGATCAACTTCTCTTAAAATGTTGAAAATTAACATTTAATATTTAACGTGATGGGTTTTGCCACTTTCTCCAATTCATGTAATGGGTTGGTGACATTAGCTTTTAATGTATGTGGATGAACCTCATATCTGGTGTGGAGAGCTAAGCAGTTGTTGTATAGATTTATCAGTGTTCTCTGGTGCAGTGTGTGTATGATGCCAGTTCTCTAAGAATGGAGTCTAGTTTGAGACTTTGAGTGAAGATTGTATATGGCAATGTCTAATACTACACATAAATTTGTCTGACATTGCAGTGAATGGGTGCTTGGGAATCGAGAGGATTTGGTGAAGGATATTATTGCAGAAATGCAACCTGAAAATGGCGAGGTGATACTTTTTGCTTGACTCGTCTAATTTCCCAGGGAACATTTCCCAAATATTGCTATATGTGGGATTTTGTTTTGTTTTCCAGTTAGAGATTAACAAAATTGTGGTTCATGATGATCCTTACAATCTACATGTCTCCAAGAGCAAGTTGCGACTTAGCTTTAATTTATATATTTCCATTTTATTTATAAAGTTTGTTTATTAATTAGTTCTGCAGATTCATTCATATATGAGTCATGCATATTGTTTTCTGTTATATACTTAACCTGGGAATTAGCGTCACTTAGAACACTGATCATTTGAGGACTTGTCAGTTGTCTGCTTGTATGCATTCGACCATAAATGGAAAATGCTCACGTGTTATTAGGAATTACAAGCATGTGGAGTATTTGCTGTTAGTAAAGGAATTATGTATATATATGGATACAACCACACCTCCTCTTATTTTTAAACTTTTACTCCATGATAGATTTCGAATGTAATCTAATATTGAAATTTGTAGATCATATAAGGATTATGAAATATGAACGTTAAAGATATAATCTATTATGATTACTTTTAGACGAAGTGTTAGTTGCATGAGATATATGGTCGTGTCTTGATGATTGTAAATTTGTAATTACGAAATGCATGATGAATATACAATTCTAATAGTTCTGTTTGGATCTCTAGTTCCAAGTTCCTACACTTTTGCATCTCTCTACTTGCTGAAGAATGTTGGCTTGGGCATTTTGTAGGAATGGTGGACTTACGTGTGCATGGGACCATCTGACCCCCATCCCAACTGGCACCTTGGGATGCGAGGTACGCAACATCGAGCTGTAATGTGGCGTGTATGGAAAGAAGGTGGAACAGGTTTCTTATACTGGGGTGCCAATTGCTATGAGAAGGCAACTGTTCCCAGTGCAGAGGTAAATTTGCTTGGCATCGGGATGTTCAATGGTTAATGAAATTGTTTACATGTTACTAAAGTAGAGTGTGCCTGAACAGATCAGATTCAGGCGTGGTCTCCCCCCTGGAGATGGAGTTTTGTTTTACCCTGGTAAGGTGTTCTCATCATCAAATGAACCAGTTGCTTCAGTCAGACTAGAGCGCATTCTCAGTGGATTACAGGTCAGGGAAACTTAAAAGTCGATTTTTGTTTGTTCATCTCTTTTGTTTTTCCTATTTGTTTTTCTCCAATTGTATTTTGATGTTAATTTGACATTTCTTTGGGTTCTTTGTCAGGACATTGAATATCTCTCACTCTATGCTTCGAGATACGGTAGAGATGAAGGGCTTGCTCTCCTTGAGAAGACAGGTTTGTACTCGGGTCCTGAGCGTTACACTCATGAGCATATGCCAGTTGATGTAATGCGGGGCGAGATCTTCAATGCATGTCGGTCTTGAGAGAAGGCTGTGTGCATGAGGCTATAAAGGATATAGTGTACATGAAGGGATCTTTTTGAAAGCTGAAACTTAGAAACCAACACTGTTCATACTTCATAGCGAACATGCAGATCATGCTAGACAGTTTGTTCTCCACTGATCGTGCACTTTCCTCGTGTAATACAGAGACCTTCTGGATCTTCCTTTTTCCAGTGAAGGAGAACCCTAGAATTTTCTTGTGGATGGAATCATGGAAAACACTACCCGACTAGTTTCTTGAGTTGCTTGTAGTTGTCTTTTGTTGTAATGAATATGTAAATCACGATAGGTTTTTTCCACATTCACTGGCTTAGCATTATTTAATTTCTGTGGTGTTTCTGGCGTATCTCGAGCCCCCTATAGGTTTCTTTGATTTCCGGCATTTTACTCTTTTTGTTGGCGGTTTCTAGCCCTCAATAATTGTTGTTCCGAGTAGACTCCCTATAAGCAAACCAATCTTGAAAAGTAGAAAAGCGCCATGAGGTGTAAAATGCGAAGAAATGTTAGGACTGCCTTCTTTTGCTAATAGAAAGAAAAGGAAAGAGGAAAGATATGAGATCAAGAGCCCATAACATGATGTGGATGTTGATAGGGAGGGCCGGAGGGGCATACAATTCAAAACGATCGACACGTTCTCAAATCCCTGCCCCCTCTTGTTTTTCTTCCCATGGCTTCTTTTCCCTCAAGAATTAGTAGGCTATTGACTCATGCATTCACAAAGCAGCTAGCTTCAGACCCCACAGACGCAAAAAAAAACCACTAGAGCAAAGCAAAGGAGAAAATGAAAAGGGAAGGAGGGGGCTAAGTAAAAATGGAGATTCAATATGGACCTTTTGCAGCACGTATTGGAATCAGAAAAGCAACCAAAAGATAATCAACTTGGTGATGATTGCTTTGGCTGGTTGTATAAACTGTGCATCTCAATTCTTTCTTTTTGACATAATGAATGCCCTTACAACCTTACAGCTGTGTAATTTTTACAATCCTATCTAAACTGAAAGAAAGTCCCGAGTAGGGCAACCATAGCGTGTGAATGCTACGGCTGTCCAGTAAACATACATCACGTTATCTATGTCATTTTAAAAGAAAGTCCAGAGTAGGACAACCATAGCGTGCGAATGTTACGGCTGTCCAATAAGTACACATTACGTTATCTATGTCATTTTAAAAGAAAATCCGGAGTAAGGCAACCGTTGCGTGTGAATACTATCGCTGTCCAGTAAACATACACCACATTACCTATGTCTTAAAATAGTTGTACATTTGTATGGCAAAAATGAAATTCTTTTATATAATTATCATATTCCGTACAATTGAATTTCTCGTAGCAAAATACGTAAAAATTCTCACTTCCATACCTAATAATGTTCTCATTAGTCGGCTGAACGATCCGCGTAGCACGGCGGCCATACTGAAGATCTCTCAAATTACGGCTTCGAACATGTCAATAAAAGTTTTGCTTAATTTGAATTTGAAACAAGTGGGATGTATGCATTGTATGGAATTCAACCTTTTCTGTTTTCTTTATTATTCCCTTTCAGCTAGTAATCATTTCAAGTTTTAACAAAGTCTTCGTTGCAGCATCTTTGTAGACTCTGTTTCCCGTCACATCCAGGTTTCGTTCTCAATTTGTCTAGAAGAAAAGCAAAACTCTTATCCAACCACTCTTTTCCCTTCTAAAAACACTCCGGTGAAATTGCACGCATCTAGTTTTTGATTGGCCAAACCCAGAGGAATGTGCATAGCCAATGGTCGTGCTTATGCAGCTTATCTAAACCAGTACTCGAGCTCACTTTCACTTGCCTTTTATAGCATAATTATTTACTTCGCAAGTCAAAAACCCAACCATAAGTAAGTAAGTTTTCCTTGACGCAATCATTCCAATTTTGATTTCATTGGTTACTGAATTATCATGAGTTAAGCTGAAAAACTAATATGTTTCCCATCATGATTATGAGTAAAAATATCTTTATTTGGTGACTTCTAATCAAATTTTATTACATATTTTTTACTTCAACTTTTTCTTTTTGGATTATTTATATAGTCATGCCCTATGCAATGATTTTCATATTTAGTTGTGTTGAATTTAAATCATAAAGTGAATAATAATAAGGTGATTAAACTTTATCTATTTTCTTCAAAATTCTCCACTGATAAATCTAAATTCAACAACAATTAAACACACTGAGCATTAAAATCACATTAATAATTAAACATAATATATAGTAAAAATATATTTAAGTCCAAAATAAGCTTCATCTGGGTCAGAGCCCCTATTACACTTTTACACTGAAACAAAAAGAACCAAACCCAACAAAATAGTAATAAGAATATTAGATTGATGGCTTGGATCTTTGGCTGGCGAACAGGCACCAAAACCAAAATATAATACAAAGCTAATGTTTGACTGACTCAGTTTGCAACAAACTTTCTTAGTTTCTTTAGTACTGGCCTAGGTCCTGACTGCACTGTTTTCTTCCTAAATTGGCTTAACATAAATAAATGATGATAGAGCTTCAATATATATGTTAGGTGGGGGTCAATTTTATAATTATATAAAAATAAGGACTGAAAAGAAAATCTCCTTGATTCAATAATATTAATTATGACAAAGTTTAGATTAGTTGGGAAAATCTAAATAATTTAATAAAAGCAACTTGCTAAATAAACTTGCTTTTTTTCCTTTGCTTATAAGACTTTAATATGCTTCTCATTATTTGGGTCATTATGAGCGAAGGAAATTATAAAATAAGGGCGTAAGTACCTGTGGAAGTATTAAACAAATGGTAGTCTGTATCTGGACTGTCCACGTCAGCATCTGAAGCGGTGGGCCCTACGTGTTGCCCACGGCCTGCATGCACCCAGTCCACTGTGTCTGAAATCCTATATTTAAAAAACTGAGATCGAAAGGTCCGATATGCCCCTGGCTTTGGTCACCATCCCTACTTTTTAAAAGGATGGTGGCCTTTGCGTAGCTGTCCATTTCGGGATCTAGGGTCTACACGAAAAGACAAAAAGGGTCTTTGCCTTTTTAGGTAACACCGGAAGGTACTGAGCATCCGCGCCTCTTTCTTAAATTTATGTGCCCATCTAACCATCGTTTTGTTTATACACCTTATTTTGTTTATTCAGTCCTAATATTGTAGGTTTACTGAGACAATTGTGCGATGCTATCAAACATTTTACTAGTTACGATTCGAAAGCAAGAAATTCTATATACACATCCTTATTTACTAGATACATATCTATAATTTTTTTTTTCCATCATCTTCCTTAAACTTCTTGTTATGCTATTCTTTTCTGTTAGGAAACTTTTGTTTACACATCCATTTACTTATGTTTTTATCCAATTTTCCTTTTAAACATCATCTTTTAAAACAATTAAAGCACTACATTAATTCATTCAATCGACCACCGTCCACCTCATCTTCACATCACCACTACCATACCACCCACCTTTCATACCGCCTGTTGCTCACATTGTTGAATGTAAATTGGATGGAATAGAGTCCATATTTAAGTTTCAATCTTCATATATACATCTCTGGATGGATTTTGACCCACACATAAACAGAGAATAATACAACCATTGGATTAACATGTTTGATATATTATTAAACAAATATTGACAACAACAAGTACCTCCTCAATTCTTCACTCTATTAATTGTGTTTGTATGATAATTTGATTATATTTGTGAAGGTCAATTGTATATTTGCTCATTTAGCCTCACTCCAAAACCTTTGCGTTCTCACCTTTTTTGAATCTTTTTTTTTCTTTTTTTTTTTAATCTTTCTTATTCAGAAGATGATCAAAGGATTTCACTCCTACCCCTATGGTGACTCGAACCCATGACTTCGTCATTAGGTAGTATGTGCTCTAACCGCTGAGCTAACACCCCTTCTTTGAAACTTGAAAAACATGCAGTGAGTGATGGCCGTACATGGAGGGTCATATAATAGTATCAGGTTTTCAGTATCAAGTAATTAAATATGTGTAAATAAATGTTTCCTAATAAGGGTAGAAGAGGAAGTTTAAAGAATAATATGGACAAAAGAAATTAGGAGTGTGTAATGTGTATATAAAACTTCTCTTCAAAAGCAGATAATTAATATCATACTTAAAATGCTACATGTTTTGCACGTGAAAAATTTGAAAATATGTCTCAAAATTGCATAAATTATGCGATTATTGAAAAAATCGACCAAACCTAATGATTTAATCATCCTATTATCAACCAATAATGCAAGTGATCAATCATTTTAATGACTAAATATAATCTATCATTTTAATGACTAAATATAATCTCAAATTTTGATATTTATGGTCAACATTTCACTAAATTAACCAAAAAATACATGTAATATTATTCAAACTCCGTTTTTGTTAGAAAAATAGGGTTGTGGGATAATTTTTTTAAAATTTTTCTAATGAAAATTCATTTTATAATTGTCATATTGATCCTTGTGATTTAATTTATTTTCAAAATTTTTTAATCTTTCAAGGTTAAATATGTCAAAAAATTTTATTTTGACTAACAAAATATATTCTCTTAAGAATAGTATAGATATATGTCGACACTCGACACTAGATCTCTTCCGAGAGAAAAACCCCACTCTAAGTTCATCGCACCACTATGGAGGTGCGGTGCATGACATAAGAGCTCTATAGTGGCAGACTCGAGCACGTGCCCGTAAGGTGTGGAAAGCACCTAATCAGCCACGAGGGGCATCAATGACATTTGGCATGCATTGGTACTATATCAGTACACTGTGTGTGATAGTGATGGACAGATAAGTGTAGAGCCGATCAGAGCCCAAAGACCAGCAGGAGGCCAGGGTTTGAAATATTATAATAATACTAAAATGCAGAGACACAATGCTTCACCTTCGCAGTAAAAACAAAACAAAGCACACAATCGTGCCCACCAAGGCAGTAGTTTTGAGGAGAAAGAGGAATCATGCCCTTATCGGGATAGTAAAACCAAACCAGACAAGATTTTCAGCAGAAATCACAACAAAGCCACTGACGTTTTTGGAGTGTGGACAAAAACGTTTAACTCGTCCCCATTAGCTTCTTCGTCCTTATCGGCTCAATGTTGGCATTGTTGTTAATTTCTTTCGTTTTATTCGAAATGAAAACTGATTACTCATTAAGTTAACCCGTTTTAGCATTATCGAAAAGAAAAAAAACAATGGAAATTATTCTATGCACCGACGGTATAAGTAACCCAACCTTTATAAAATAATCTCAACCCTTGATATTTATTATCAACTTTATTTTTAATAAACAAAAAATATATTTAATGCAATCTAACCATTCATTTATGTTGGTGCAAGTGCACGGCGGTGCTCTGAATAATCTCTAAAAAAACAATCGTTTTAGGGAGGTATTAAGAGTAATTCTAACAGCTTATATATATATATATTTATTTTAATGAAAAATTTAGTTGTTTTGCTCCAACAGATTTCCTATAATTATCTCTGAAATATAGATAGTGATGAGAGAGAAAACAATATTCCATATATTTACAGTAATCTGTAAAATTTTAGGGAAGAATTATGAAATCTGTAAAATAGATAATTTGTTGGAGTTGGAGCATAATTTTTTTTTAGAGATTTTAATTTTTGCTTTCCTATAAGAGAGAAATTATAGAGAAACTGTTAGAGATGCTTTAACAAGTTTAGAGTAATGGATAAATATACAAATATATTAGTGCAAAGGATAGCGCATAAAGTTTGTTCTCGACCAATACATGGATGTCAAGAAACAAAAACGCAATCGTTAGTTATTAGAAAATACATTGTTTGATTAGGTTTACGTCAGTTTCTATATGCAGAGTACAAACAAATAATCAAATATAGACAAACATTCGCACATTCTATTAGAAAATGCACTATCCAATTAGATTTGCATAGACAAAGATTATTCGTTAGTTGTCAGAAAACACACTATCCAATTAGATTTACGTCAGTTTCTATATACAGAGTACAGACAAATAATCGAAGGTAGACAAAGATTCACACATTCATCTAACGAATAAGATCTGTTAACTTTATTAACGAACAATACGTAATCTAAGAGAATGTCAATTACTTAGTAACATTTGGGGAGAAATGAGCCCTCAAAACTATTTGGATGACAAAATGTACATTTCTATGCAAATTCAAGTTGGTTTAAAACATAGTTCTTAGGGGGTATTACTGAATTCTTAGAGCATTTTTAGCAATACTAGTTATTTTTGAGTTAAATTTTAGCTAAAGTAGCTAAAAAGTCATTTTGGCTAGCCATTTTAGTAATACGTCTTCATCGGTGCTCTCTATTCTAACTAGTTTTGAATTTATATTATTTTTAAATGAATATTAAATAGTTTAAATATATTTAAAAATGACATAAAATAACTCAAAAGGAATGTTATAAATTATAGAGCTTTATCTCGCTCTTTATATTTAGAAGCGAGATAGCTAAAAGTTATAATGGAGAACTAATTTAGGAGTCTGGTGCAGCTGCTAAAATATATAAAAAGCTAAACATGTTCTCTAAAATAACTAAAAAGTAAAAATAGAGAATCTGCTAAGAATGCTCTTAGCCTATACATTAGGCAAATAGACGATATCTGCTTAGAATGCTAAGAATCTGCTAAGGTTGCTCTTAGCAGATAAATTAGGCAAATATACGATATCTGAACGACAAATTTAGTAGTGGTAGAAAAAAAGTAGAACCTTTGTCCTGCGCAAAAAGACAAGCACCGCCTAGTCCGAGTTCCTCCGACACATATCATCTTTCCGCTAATCGCGACACGTGGTCGGCCAGATTTACTCTGGCAGCTATGAGTTCAGACTTGGCTCATTTGCAGCTCATCTATCATGTCAGCTGACCAGAGTTAATAACTCCGGCTTCACTCCTTAACCACGGTTAACTGCCGCCGCTTTAACCATTTCTCTATACATTTATATGTTTTTCCACTCCGTTCAAATCTCTTTGTCTCTCTACTGTATCGCACACCCTCTCTCTCTCTCTTAAGTTTTTATTTTCCTGATATGGAGCGGCCGCCTCTACTACCTCGATGACTGAGTTGGGTCTTCTTCCGGACTAGCTATTAGTAAACCCAGCAATCAGTGGGTGTTCTCGGGAAAATCTCATTTCCCGGTAAACAATCACACCTTTATGATTCATCATAGACAGTCATATACAATTCTAGGCTGATACTTTATGATTCATCACAGACATTCATATACAAGCAACTCTTAATCTAATTGAATCAATTCCAAACAAATCCAAGAAATCATTATCTGCTAAATCTCCATGCTGAAAATTATAGCAAAGCCCAGATTCATTAACAAATATTGAGGCAATGAAATCTAATGAACCTTGGACGGCGGCGCCGGCGACTGCTGCTGCTTTTTTGGCTTCCGCGTAGAGTCGACGGTTGCGACGCCATCAACAGAGTAATCAATTAGGTCACAGTGACTTCGAGTTATAGTTGGAGAGGAAAACCTCAAACTCAATCCTTAATTCCAGATCTCAAATTGCCATTCCATCAAAGCCCAGAAGGATCCATGAAGGTTTTTTATGAGTTGCTTTGGTCTGGTTAGGGGGAAGGGGGAGAGAAAGGGAGATGAGAACGCAGAAGGGAAGAGAGAAAGAGAGAGAGAGAGAGAGAAAGGGAGAATGAAAGAAACAATAAAAAAAATAAAAGACAGAGAGAGTTGGGTCTGTCAAATTTGACAGACGAAGCCTCAATGTCAAATCCACGTGTGTATGACCTATGGGTTGGAGAAGTTTTTCATCAGTCATTTGTTACCGTTTTGCCCTCCACGTGGATTTGAC
>BDJD01003912.1:0-37837 GCA_002564525.1 Rosa multiflora
GGGTGTGTTGTGCTCTTTTTCCCCTTCGACCGAGGTTATTTTTGTCCCACTGGGTTTTTGTTACTCGGCAAGGTTTTTAGCAAGGCAACGAGAGAAACACCGCATTTGAGCGACACAAGGGGGAGTGTTCAAGTAAATCCTTATTTGTGTGTCTGGCCCAAACCCTAGGTTACTTGACCTAGTGGTAATAAAGTTAAATTAGAAGGATCTATATATTCCTATTCAATGTATGATTACCTTTCCTTATATGATTCGGATTCTATGCATTGTAATCCTCTATATAAAGAGACCCCTATTATCAATGAGAATACACAACGATTTTCTCTCAATTTCCGTTTCTAGTAAACAAACTCTTTTCTCTCCCTCTAAACCAGTGGAGTAAGTCTATAAGCAAGTGACCCAAGTATACAGTTTTACAAAATCGTAATAAGGTATGGAGCATAAACTACAGAACATGAGCATTTGATTTTTTTTTTCGCTGATCAAATCACTACAAGAAAAGATCTCATCTATAGCATTTCACCATAGCGTTTTTTTCGCTAGTGCTATGTTATATAAGTTGGCTATTATTCAATAGCGTTTGCAATTTTTAAACGCTGTTGAAATAAGGTGCCGCACCAAAAAATGAGAGCGGCAACCAAAAAAAGAAGCGCGGGGTTTAAATTTAATTAAAAACATTCTCTGGCGGCCAATATACTAAAAGCTTACGCCAAATGACAATCTCCCATTTAGTTTATTTCTCTGGTAGACCTAAACTGACCATTTCTTCTTTCTCTCAGTCCAGAATCTTGAACGACATCCGATTTTGTCTAAAGGAGCGAAAGCTCAACATGGAAGATTTCCAGGAGGTAGATGCGGACATTGATTGAACTGTGGCATTGAGGGACGTAGATTGAAAGGAGGCACAGGCCATAGATGATAAAGGAGAGGATGGGTTTTGAGCACACAACAACTCCCTTCGTGTTCATGACAGGTATGTACCTCTAAACCGCCTTTCACTTTCTCTCTCTATTGCTATTTCTCTGCCTCAGTGTTGCTTTTTTGTACAAATAAGACATAAGGTAATTGAACTCTAGGGTTTATGCGAAGGTTTTTGGGGATATTAATTTATTTAATCTCTCTAACCATTGAGGTAGTTTATGTGATTTTGATAATGGGTTTTATAAAAAAAATTACAAATGGTAGAGATCACCTAATGTCATAAGTTGTCTAGGTTGGGGATTGTTGATTGTGTCCTATTGTTTTGTATTGTTGCTAATGAATTAGTGTTCCTTAGTCTTGTATGCTGATGTAAATTCTTTTTATTGGTCATTTGCAGTTCAAGTGCATCTATTGTTATTATTTTTTTAAATCTTTAATTCAAGTGCATCTATTGTTATTATTATTTTTAAATCTTTATTTCTCAAACAGAAAAAAGAGAGAGAATCTCTGAGGGCAAGAAGGGAGGAAAGAACAAAGCGTAAGCACAGACCTGAGCTTTCTTCGATTTCTTAGTATTTGATTTCAATTTCTTACTATTTCCTGCCTTGATTTTGTTTATTTATTTGTGTTTGTATATGTGAACAGAGCAACTTAATTATAAGTGGTCGATCTTAAAGTGGTTTGTTGTTTCTTGTGATAGATGGAATAAATAGACAATGAATCGATACATGAATTCAAACATAATTTAAGCCTTTCTATTTCGGAGATGAAGGCTCAAAAGTTGCAGCCCTGTTTCTATTATTATTCCTTTGTGGTCTATTCTATTTCTATATTGGAGCTGGCAATCTAATGGTTTTCTCCTACAGTGAGTCTTTGTTATCATTTTGGTACTTTTTTAGGATCTTTCTGCAGCTATTTAAGTACTACTACCAATTGCTGTTGTGAACTCAGGAATAATCTTTTTTGGATATTAAAATTCATCCCAAGTTTCTTCCAAAATTTCAAAGGAATACTGTGCTTTTCAATACCTCTTCTATTGGGTATGTCAAGTAATTAAATTGTGTGTTTGGTTGAATCTATCCATTTTGTGACTAAGTCTGCTGCATCATTTCGTTGCCTATTTATGATTTTTAGGGATGAGAAAACTGATCAAGATGAAATTGGCCGAAAGCAGAGGAGGCAGGAAACTACAATTAAAACTATAATTCAGACTGTAAGTAAACAAATGATGGTATGATGCTCAGATTTTATTTTACTGCTGTAAATACTGAAATATTGTACCTACAAATTAAAGCCTACTGTCATGCAAAATGAATCTTAAGCATCACTAAAATCAGTATAACTTTTAAGATTAGCATTACTGTTATTAGTTAATAAGGTGTCATGAACGTGTACAACTTGCATATATCATCAGTTCTGTATACTTTGGTTCTATTTTTGGGAAAGATATATACTGTTGGTTTCTAGTTTTCTACAATGCAATTGGACTATTTTTTTTTCTTCAGGTACCATAAGTTAGGGTCGGTTTTCAATGAAATAAAGGAGAATCACAGAAAATTAATACTCTCTAAACCATTTAATTTTCAATTGCAGATCCGGGACCATCTTCCAAGAGCTGCGATTGTTGGAAGACCAAATGTTGGTAAATCAGCACTATTCAATTGACTTATCTCGTTATTTAGATTGAAATCTAGTCTGCTACTTTCTAATTAGCATTAGTACATCCTCAATGCAGTCTTTGAGTCATCACTTGTTACTGTACATGCCACAAGTAACTACTTCGTGACTTCATCTCTTGATAGTACATGGTGCTTTTACAATTTCTCTTCTGGGTTATGTTTGACACAGGTTGTATCTGGCTTAGAAAGATGCCATAAGTTTGATATATATTCCCCTACAAATGCCAACTCAAAAGTTTGTAAAAGTATACTGAGAAGACAAGAGATGGGATATCGCCTTTAGCTCTATCAAAAATCAGTTGGCAGGTTAGTTTTGTCCTTTCTGTTGTTTCACAGTTGTTCTATGATGTTTGAAATTCTTTGTAGTCAGTCATACTGGACTGATGCTTGATCTGGTAAGGTAGTACCTAATAGTATAGATAGTAAGAAATGTTATCTCTGAAGAAATTGTTCATCGTTCGATGGCTATGATTATGGAAAATAAGTGCATTTATGTACAAGGGGAAACAAAAGAGCTAGCTATAGTGGGAATGCTGTCAATTGATTGAAACTAGAAGTGTTCAGAGTAGAGAAATTGTCTTCTATGATGTAGTAGACACTTGAACCAAATGATTGAATATCTCTATTGACTCAATAGTTAAGCTATTTAATATAATATTTTTGGATGTGAATCATAGTGGACCGCATAACTTTTGTGTTGTTCTTGTTCTTAGGTTTCCAGATGCCAATGGAGCTTTTCTTTATCCTATGTATGGTCATGGGGAGTTCGCAAGCCTTTGGTAGCCGTGCTGCTATTAAAGGTTGTCTTCAAGTAAGTCTAACTGCAAGTCTCTGCTGCTAGATTTTTTTTTGTTTTTTTTGTTTTTTTTACAAAAAGAGTATCTAAATAAATAAATCATAACGCTGCTTATATATGTCTCCTTTGTTTACGTAATATTTTCACCTCTGTCTATCTCCTAGATTTTTTGAATCACTTCACTCTTTTGAGCATTACTTCACACTAAAATTAGTTTTACTAGGACAAATAAATAAAAACGTATACAGGTACGTCACAAACGCTATAGATGCAGAATTTTTCATAGCGTTTTCCGAAAACGCTATGATTGATCCTGTACCTATTATAGCTCGGGCAGACATAGCGTTTACTAAAACGCTATTAAATCCTATCATAGCGTTTTTCAAATGCTATAAATGAGAGTTTATGGTGTAGTGTTCACATTTCCATCAGATTAAGGTGGTTGATGCATGCTTTAAAATTTTCTGAAACTGTTATTGATCTGAGTGAATGTGTTTGCCATACCATGCAGTGAATATATTATTGATCTGATGGGTGCTTCTGGAACACTAATTCCTGCTAAGGTACCTACTAGTCACCTCCCAAATTCTTTTTTTGCCATAAGGAGCTTTCAAGATCCCACAGAAATGTCTACAGAGATGCCCAAAGATTTGTGTTTACTACAAGCTGAACGAAAACAAAAAGTCTACAATTATGAGATTGATGAGCAGTTCATTTCATATCTAATTGCCTTTAGTGACAAACTCGTACTGCATCATATCTAATTATCTTCCTTGTTAGTTCAATTTTGTTAGTTTGGAATGAAGAAAGTGATGGAATTGGACTGGTTTGAAAGACTTGCTTGCTATATTCATCTGACTAGCTTTGTGATTGTGTCATGCAGATGTGGTTCATGATGTGTCTCAGCATATGGAAGAGGTGAGCCATAATATTTTTATAGGAACTGAGTTACCAGAAACAACTTGCATGGGCCTCTTTGCCATTAACTTTTTTGTTTATTTCTGCTTGATGTGACGTTGTTAGTTTTGTTTATTTCTGCTTGATGTGACGTTGTTAGTTTTGTTTATTTCTGCTTGATGTGACGTTGTTAGTTTTGTTTATTTCTGCTTGATGTGACGTTGTTAGTTTTGTTTATTTCTGCTTGATGTGACGTTGTTAGTTTTGTTTATTTCTGCTTGATGTGACGTTGTTAGTTTTGTTTATTTCTGCTTGATGTGACGTTGTTAGTTTTGTTTATTTCTGCTTGATGTGACGTTGTTAGTTTTGTTTATTTCTGCTTGATGTGACGTTGTTAGTTTTGTTTATTTCTGCTTGATGTGACGTTGTTAGTTTTGTTTATTTCTGCTTGATGTGACGTTGTTAGTTTTGTTTATTTCTGCTTGATGTGACGTTGTTAGTTTTGTTTATTTCTGCTTGATGTGACGTTGTTAGTTTTGTTTATTTCTGCTTGATGTGACGTTGTTAGTTTTGTTTATTTCTGCTTGATGTGACGTTGTTAGTTTTGTTTATTTCTGCTTGATGTGACGTTGTTCATTTAATGTAGATATTTATTGTTAGTATAGTTGGTTTATATTTTCATACTTAGCTATTTGTGTTACTGTTTTTCCAGCTGACATAGATATTGATAAGGGAAAAAATGGACATGATTATATCGTTATTATTTTTATCTTCGACAAATTTGTTTATATACATGTTTGTGTGTATATATGCATGATTATGTAAATATTGAATGTGTATAAAACGATCTATGTAGATATTGAGATTGCTAGCTCAGATAGGTTGAAGACTTAGGCTGCAGTTTTGGTTGTTGATTTGAGTTTATGAACAAACTGTGTTAGCTTTAGCTTTTTGATATGGCTGAGAGGATAAAAGTATGAGTCTAATATCATTTCAATTTCGCTTATTGTATGATAGTAGATGAAACTCTTGCTGAAAGTTAATTTTTTTTCCCAGTTTTGAAGAAAGAAAGGGAAGCTGTGTTTGTGTGCTTCAATGATTTTGTATTATTTGTTATGTGTTTCGTTTCATAATTACAAATGCATGTTATGTGAGTATGGAGTAAGCCAAAATCATCATGTTATGTAACAAATATAATGAGGATAACATTCATGTAGCAGTTCTTAAACATTCCCAGATTCTGAATTCAAACTACGTGTAGTGACAATATCGGACACCCTAGGTCAGGCTTGACCATTTTCACTCTTCACAACCATTTCATTAATCATAACAAAACTCAATCCACAATTGCAAAAGCAGCAACAGATTCCACAACTTAGTCAAACTTACTTCCTAATTCAAAAATAAACTCCAAACACCCAGATTAGGAAAAACTGACCAAATCGGTAACCAGAGGAGCTCCCATTTCAACTGAGCTAAACCAAACTCATTTCAATAGCTTTTGATCAACACAACAAGAACAAAGCTCTGATTCAAGGTTCATAATTACCTTTGAAAACGATTCCAGCCATACTCAGTTTTCCAAAACACAGCTAGAACTGGTTTAAGGGTGAACTGATGAGTTTGATGTCCACAGCCCAACAACCTTTATGATCTTTGGTCTGTAAGTGCAGCTAAGCGAGAAACAAAGCCCAGCAATGCAGGAAAAGCTACCGGCGTAGAAGAATTTCGACGAAGCCGAAGTCACCCAAGAACGAAAAACATCAAAACGTAATCCAATTCATAAACTATGTACACAAAGGTGTAGAGCATGACGAGGGGATAATTTTTCATACCACTTGCAGCTCCGACGGTGGCCGGAAATTGCAGAACTCGCCGAAGAGACTCAGACCTTCTCACTGACGTTTCTCCCTCCTCGTCCGGTGCATGGGCAATCGAAGACCACAGGCGTGACGGCGACGACAAGAGGAAGAGGTCGGTGGTCTTGAGTCGTCGATCGGTGGCCGGACGGCGTCACTCCGGTCTGTCGCTGGCTGGTTCGCGCTGTGTCCGGGTCAGAGAGCAAGCTCTCTCTCTCTCTCTCTCTCGAATTCTCCTGGGTCTTCCACTGATCAAAGGCCTATATAGATTTGTCCACTAATCAATGGATGGCCATGACCAAGCGGTGGACTTTTAACGGTCCAGATCACGCCAGAGCTTTTCTTTTTATTTAAAATGAATTTCCATAATTCCTAAACTTCGGAAAATCGTTATAGATAGCTCGGGTATCTGAAAAATCCTCCGAAAATTTCCACGAAATCGTCGTGACGTGTACTTTATTATCCAACTCCTAAATTGAGGATTTCACTTTATGAAAATTTCTGAAAATTTCCTCGAGCATCTTGACCTTTATCGAGATCGTTGAATAGTTTTGCGTACGATATCCGTTAAGCTTGACACATTTTTCCGGGGCACACATTATTTTATATCTTTAGCATAGGAAGGTCTCGATCCTGTTTTTGCTAAAGAGCAGGCTTTGCAAAACGAGTGATGTGCCTTTGAAATAATCAATAAGGCATAATGGGAGAGTGGCAGTGCTTCTGGTACTTCAGAAGGTAATGACTGCATTTGAGCAGTACTAGAACCGACACCGTGCAGTGTGAAGGATTTTTGTCCCATTTTATTTTTCACTCGATAGAAGGGATGTCCATATGAGTTCGTTAAAATACAGATCATCATGTCACGACCGGGGTGCCCTAGGCTGTCATGCCAAAGCCTGTATGAGCCAGTGTCCCACATTTCACTGTTGGTGACAGTATAGGATTCAATGATCCGAATCGTAGTGAGGTACAGTCCACTAGATTGACTCATTAGTTTCTCTAAAATGTGTTTCCTTCCACATTCATTAGAGGTAATATAAATGTATTCAGTTTCATTCTCACAGTGTGTTTTTACATGATAACCGTTGACACAAACATCTTTGAAACTTAACAAGGTTCGATTAGCTCTTGGTGCATACAGAGCGTCTTTGACTTTAAATATATCTCAGATTCTTTAGACTATTTCTATTTTAGTAGAATGATAATCTTTTCATTCTAATAATAATTTTTTTCTCTAGATGTATTGCTTTACATCTTTATATTGCAATTTCGAATAAATATGTGTAGTAAATAAATTTGAATAAATTCAGTGCTTGAGAATAAAATTCAAAATTTATTAATGAGCCAACGATAATCAAATCAAGGTCTTGTTCTAATTCATCAAACCATTATTGAAATAAACTTTAAGACCAAGTAATAGTCTAATTAAAAATGAGGCATTATGCCTTCACAACTGTTTTTGGAAAATAAAGTAAATAAAGCAGATCAGTCAAAATCTGGGGCATCGGTTGACTGAGAAAGATCCTTGTTGCCATTAAAGTCTGCAATTGTGAGGTTGACGTCTGGGTCATGGCCTCCTTCTTCCATATAGTGAGCCTCTTGTTCTTTAGACTCCCTATACCTCTTGTAATTGGCTGCTACTTTGTTGCTTGCTTGGCAGTTCTTGTACCAATGCCCAATGACTCCACACCTATAACATGATTCATTGCTAACTCTATTCTGTTAGACTGAAGGGTTCTTAGGTGCCCTTTGCACCTTGTTTCCATGACCACTAGGGCCAGCACCACCATCTTTGCGCATTACATTGGGAGGGCCTCCACGGCCCATATCATGACCCCAATGTCCCTTGCCACGTGGTGCATTGTTGCCACGTGGGTAGGGATCAGCACGTCCAACCCCCTTTGCATTGGGGTTCTGTCCATCTTTCACTTTACCATAATTAGCCTCAGGAATTTTCTTTGTCCCAAAATGCCTATCATTGTTGTTCAAAAGAACCTCATTATGCCTCTCAGCCACTTGCAGTAGGTTGATCAGCTTGTTGAAGGTTGTGATTCTTTTGTTATCATACTCCAGCCTATACTGATTCGCTAGTATAATTGCTGAAGTAGGAAAAGTGGAAAGAGTCTTCTGGATCATATCATCTTCTGTGAATTCCTTTCCACATAAATTTAGACGTGCTTTTAGGCGCAACATATCCTTGTTGAAGTCATTTACCCTTTTATAGTCAAGCAAGCGGATTTCATTCCACTGAACGGTCAGTTCTGGGAGCAATGTGTCATGAATGTTCCCAAAACGTCCCTTAAGGGCATCCCACAGTTCTTTGGGTGTCTTCAACTGAAGGTATTTCCAGCGGAGGCTAGGATCAATATGTCGCCTCAGAAACATTAAGGCATTTGCTTTCACCTTGTCAGACGGTCCATTGTCTCAGTGTAATCTCTTGCCACAAAGACAGTTTCTACATTGGAAACCCAACGGTGGTACTCAAGTCCGTCTGAGTCCAAGATGTCAAACTCAGGTCGAGTTGGATCAGCCAGCTACATAAAACAAGAGAGAATAAATAAATTACGTAGTCATAAAGACATCCACGTGAATTATTTTCCAAACGTATGAATTAGATTTCAAGACCAAGATTCGTAATGGTCACATTTTTTTCCGATGCTATGTGAAAATATTTTATCACAGTAAGTGTGTGTGTATAATGCGCATGAATTTTCATTGTCATGGCAAAACACAATTTTTGTATATTGCATTCTAAAAATAGCCATAGCATATTTAATAATAAATCATAGCAAATAAAGGCATGCATAGTAAAATTATATAAGCGTAAATAAAATAAGACATGCTAAAAATTGCATAAATCACAAAATATATATGGCATGCTAAAAAATAATAATAAGCAATAACATAATGAAAATGCATGTGTACGCATAATTATAAAGCGTAAATGAAATTCACAGAACATGCTTGAAATTTTCCTAAACAGTAAAAAATATATAAATCATGCTTAAAGATAATCATATAAAACATAAATGACAAAGCATGCTTAAAATGATTAATATAATCTAACTAAACATGTTCGAAAAATTTATAATAAAAGCATAAACAATAAAATATATATAGCATGCTCCAGAAAAAAAATAATGAGAATCTACCATAGTATGAAATTAAATAAATTAAAGAGAACATACTTGGTTTCGAAAATATAAAACAATCCTAACGCACGCGCGTGTAGCGATGTTTTTAGACTAATGAAACTAGGCCGCTTCCTCTCTCTTTTCAACAGTGGGCTTTGATCTTTTTTTTTTTCTTTTCCCCTTTTTTTTCATTTTTTTTTTTCAGGGCCGCAAGGCCTGTTTCTCTCTTTTTTTTATTTTTTTTTATTTATATTCTAACAAAGATGGGCCGCAGGGCTTTGGCCCGGGTTTTTTTTTTCTTTTCTTCCACTTTCAGTCTTTTTTTGGTTTGTTCCTTCGTCTGGGTCGGAGCCGTCTGTTGGGATTCGTCTGTGCTTGGCTGGGAGCGAGGCACACGGCAGAGGAAGATGGAGGTCGTTTTGGACGAGGCCGGGCCGGTGATTTGGGATGAGGCTGGAGGGAGCGCGCTGCAGCGACGAGATTGGAGGCTGCTGGGATCAGTGCAGCAGTAGCTGGTTGCAGGCGGGTTGTGCGCAGGCGCAAGGGCCAGTAGGATGTGCGAAGGGCCTCGCGGGATCGGCGTAGGCTGTTGCTGGGATGGGCTGCGCTGCTGGTGAGAGGCCGGAGCCGTGCGCTGCAGGTGGGAGGCCGGTTTTAACTGCAATGATTAATAGGGCTTGCTTGAATCACTCCCCAGTTGGTGTTCAAATGGGTGCAGAAGGTTCCTCGATTTCACATCTATTGTTTGTTGATGATTCCCTCTTCTTTGTGAAGGCTTCTGTAGAAAATTGTCAATCAATGATGACCATTCTGACTAACTACTGTACTGCATCAGGTCAGCGAGTCAATTTCAGCAAATCAAGTTTGTTTTTTAGTCTCAATACACCTCTAGAGCTTCAATTGAACATCAGCGATATTTTGGGTGTCCTGGCAAGTATCTTGGACTCCCTACTTTATGGGGAAGATCCAAAAAGCAGGCTTTGGCTTTTGTGAAAGATAGAATCTCTAAAAAAATTCAAGGTTGGAAACAGTTGAATCTCAACCAGGCTGGGAAAGAAATTCTTATGAAATCGGTCATTTCGGCTATCCCTGCCTATCCTATGGCAGTATTTCTATTCACTGATGGGCTGTGTAAGGAGATTGATTCTCGAATTGTGAACTTTTGGTGGGGACAGACTGATATGGGGGGTAAGGTGCATTGGTTGAGTTGGGAAAAGCTTGGATTGCCTAAGGAGGAGGGCGGTATGGGTTTCAGGTGTCTGCGAGATTTCAATTTAGCCCTCCTTGCCAAAGTAGGGTGGAGAATTATTCAACAACCAGAAGCTTTATGGGTTCAAGTGCTCAAGGGATTATATTTTCCTGATTGTGATTTCTTCTCAGCTTCTAAAGGCCCCAGAGCTTCGTGGGCTTGGAGTAGCATTCTGGAGGGAAGAAATTTATTAACTGATTGTGCTTTGTGGCAAGTACTCAATGGGGAGTCCATTAGTACTTGGAAAGATAAATGGATTCCAGGGATTTTAGGTGGGAGACTGCATGCTGCTCATCTGTATGCTTCTGAGTTTGATTCTTTTCAGAGGGTTGCAGACTTGGTTGATTGGTCTTCAACTTCTTGGAATCTGGATCCCATTGCTCAGCATTTGACACCTGCTGAGGTTGTTGCTATTGAGTCCATCCCATTGTCCTCTACTTGGGAACCTGATAAGTTAGTCTGGCCTTTTGAGAAATGTGGTTCATATTCAGTCAGGTCTGGGTATCATGTGCAGCATGGAGGGAGAAGTAAGGCATCATTGCAATCAGCTCACTCTTCACATATTGTTGCTCCTATAGTTTAATGAGCATTTGTTACTTCAATGTCCATGGACCATAGGAGTGTGGTTTGGTTTGCCTGTTAATTACAAGGTGGATCTAGCAGCTATTCATAATAGCACATTATGTGTACATCCATATATAGAGAGACTTTTGCTCTTCTATCATCTCACCTACCATGTTGCTACTTTAAGCAATATATCATGAAAGGAATGCAGTGGCGCCGCCCCAGTTGGTTAGCTGAGCTCTTAGTAATAGGCCTTGTTTAGATGTGTTTCATTGTCCGCCTTTATTCTTGATGGAGGCCTCGTTTCTTCTCAAAAGGTACATAAATCCACATTCAAGTCACATCACATAATCACATTCCAGCAGTAGATTTGGTGACTTGCTTCAGAGCATTGTATTTTTTAGCTGGTTGCAGAACTCTTTGAAGGATGGCTTATGCAACTGGTTAGTATCTTTCTTCTGAAAAAAAAAAAAAAACAATATAAAAAAATTACAGATTAAAGGGGAGTCCAGGCGATAATATTTTAGTTTACGTAGGAATCGTGTCTATGACTGTAACTGGAGTTAGGCAATACTAGCTTGAAATATGGATGATCATCTGATTCTCCCTTTTGCATATATATCCCATGATTGCGTATATGGCTTAGCTACTGGTAAATATCTTTCCTCTGAAAAAGAAAAAAAGAAAAAAAATACAAAGAATACAGATTAAAGAATAATATTTGGGTTTATGTAGGAATCGTTTATATGATTGTAACTGCAGTTGAGCAATCCTAGCTTGAAATTTAGATGAGCATCTGATTCTCTCATTTGCGTATATGTCCCACGAAATAGGAAGACATCAAATCAAAATATACCAAACTTTCCCCTGACTTTGAGTTACCATTGTTAATGTTAGAGCACCCACTACCTAAGATCGAGGTCATGGGTTCGAGTCACCATGGGGGTAGGAGTGAAATCCTTTGATCCTCTTTGAAAAAATAAGTACAGTGGTATCTCAAAGTCGGGGGAAATTGGGTATATTCTGATGGTTTTTGCTTGTGTAATGTTCTCAACATCCTCTTTGTCTCCTAAGTTAGTTTATTTACAATAAAAGTCAATCAATCTACGACTTATGCTTGTTTGCTTATGCTGGTTAATAGTTTGTTACTTTATTTCATTAGATACAAGAATCAGAGTTTGAACTCTGAAGGGATCTTTTGAGAAAGCTCCAGCCTCTAGCTATAACTGGATATGCAGTAACTAATAACTAGCAGATATGTTCATTCTTTGAATTTCTTTCTCTGCATTTCTGTCCTCTGATATAGTTAATCGTGTATATGCATCTCATAAGAAAACTGCGATTCTGTACTAGTGAGTTGTGCAGTCATTTAGGGAGCAGAAGTTAGAATAGGATTTTTGAAAGAAGGGAAGCCGGTCAAGCTTCAAAAGAATCAAGAGATTATAGTCACCAGTAACTGTGCTATTCTTGTTCATGAGGTTATGATCTCTATGAGATTTGAGGATTTGAAACCTCAAAGCGTCTTGTGTTCTCATAAAATAATTACTTTGAAAATTCTGGCCTATGAGCTGGAGCTAGGTTTGGTACGTTATCAATGGGAGAACTCTGCAGTTTTTGGTGAAGCAGGTCAATATTCTGGAGTGGTTGGATCTTCCAACTTTGACAGACAAGGACAACGTGGACATCTTGGGGTGGGGAAATCCAAATAAGATTGATTTGATTTCCCTCTTTTGAAAGGTGAGGTTGACATGCTGAGGTCAGAAAAGAGTTGGGGGAGCATATAAAGAATATAATGTTCATGTCAAAGGTTGAGAATCAAGGAGTAACAAGCTTCGACAAGGTTCTTGCAAATTCAGTCATGGTGGCAAGCGGTACTTTTGTGACTTTGGAGTGGAAATTTCACTTGAAAAGTTATTCTGAGCTCAGAAACTGATGATTGCGAGGTGAACGAACTAGGAAAGCTAGTGGTGACTGAATTTGTCACCAGATGCTTGAGTTCATGCCCAACTCTCATCATCCTACCCGAGCTGAAGCAACCAACCTTGCCAATGCAGGCTCAGTGGAACTAACTGTGTGATGATCGGTAGTGAAAGTCTAGCTGAACCCTATCTAGAACTTATAGTACAAACTAAGGCCAAAATTTGTGTCTCAACAGTAGTATGTAAACTATGGGGTCAAGAGAAAGATGAAGTGGCGTAAATCCTTATGAGCCCTCTAGAGAGTTTGTCTTCCTCTACGCAGAGAGCAAACTGTATTAAGACATCACTGATTTTGTCATCTGTGTTGGTTCCTGAGATAACTACTACATATCCTTTTGACTGGTCTTGAAGAGGAACTAGAGATGCAGCTCCATCGTCATAACCTTATTATAGAGGTCTTATGCGTCTTTTAAGCTCAAGTTCCATTAGAGCTTCTCATGCTTCTATAGAGGATACTACAGTCTACAGGTTTGCTGTTCTATATGCAAAGGCTGAAGGATTGTCTAGAGATTCAATTGTGACTTTACACCAAATTAACACCAATATGATCAAGATCTTGACTTTGATGTAAGGATGGTGGAACAGTTTGGTTGAGGATTAGCTTTGATTTTGCAGCATCCATTTTCGTCTTTTGGGGTGTTATTCTCTCTATTTTACTGTGGTTTTCATATCAAAGTTTGAACGAATATGCATCTCTACTGGCTACTGCAAAGCCATTTTTTGAACCTTACAAGGTGAAATGAATAAATGTGTGGTGGTTATCTTTACCAATTTATGCTGCTATCACTCTCTCAATATTGAAGTATTCTATATTCAGTTAGTTTGGGCAGGTATAGGCCAATGAATTTTCTGAGTATGTGATTTTAAGCTGTGTAGTACAACCAGATAAGCATTCTATGTTTCACGAAGTTTTATTTTACAACCTTATAATCCAATACCCAACTGCTTCCTAATACAACATAACCATTTCCAAAATGTGCAGATTTAGCTGATTAAAAAGGACCCCTAAACCTCACAAGTCACAACTCAAGTTGCCATATTGTAAACAATTTCCCAAAAAAATGTGATCCGCCAGCTTGGTTCTCCTTTCGAGTGCTCAAACAAGCAAAATAATTCATACCTGTTGACATCATTCACCTCCCGACCTTGTTCTTCCCTCTAAACTTTTCAGCATAAATTTGTAGTAATCAGGAGAAGATGCTTCTTACAGAAATGCGTCGGGGCATCCTGCATAATGAAGAACCAAACTTTCAATTGAAAACCATTTGGGCAAGGAATTCACTTCAGCATGAGGGGTTAACAAAGGAAACACTGTTTCAAAACACCATGCTTAAAGCAAGTTAACTTGGCTTGTTTGCATGTTACAGCGGAAAATCTTGTCCCAAAAAAAAAAAAAGTTAGGAAAAAAGAAACGAACAAAATCTTGTCCGTGGCTTGCTTACCACGAAACTAGTCTTCTCAATAATGCTTGTATATGTAGGGACTGTGCAATTGAATGATGCGGCAGCTTTTTCCTCAGTTGTGTTATTTTGGTAATCTTGTTCCTCGTCTTTAAGGTCCAATGTGTCAGTCTGTAACTCTGTATTCTGCAACCAAAAAGACGATGATTCTTGAACGATCACTCTGGTATTCACCGACTGTGCTTCAGTTTTTTCTTTTTACTCACCAGTGTAATAAATTCGATCAAATTTAGGCGCTCCAGTGACTCGGTTTGGCAAATTACCAATTCACTCCCTCTCATTTTCCCAATAGTTTGATTAGATAGGTTTACCATCCTTGTTGGCTTCTGACCATTGGAAGAAGGTCGATCACCAAACCCGTTACTGAAGTAGAAGAAGAATCTAGGAAAATCATCACTATCATCTGGGGGCCTCTCCGGATAGAATTCTAAGGTACCCACAATAATATATGTGGTCCTTCTTTTTTTCATGATTTAACGTTAAATTTACAGATGGGCTTTCATTTTCATACCAAATGCTTTATTACTTGCTTTATCTTCTTCTTTTGTTCGCTTTATCACTTGCTTTTATGTGGTTATTCATCTGTGAATTTGGAAGATAACAGTTCGTTAGTTTTCTTGTGCCCCACTTTTCACATTCTTGGATTACAAGGGAGTGGTAAATATTGAATTCTCCATCACTTAGCTGTACCACCTTTCAATCTACACTTTGTCCGCTTCTTTGTTGCCTATCAATCTAGGAACTTGTCACTTCTGACATTAAAATTCCGTGCCTGTCATTGTGATATATTTATGGAGAGCAGTTGGAATTTGAGATTAGATATTCATATCAGCACAAGAATCAGTGGCTAGAAATTTGTATGTTCTATCGTTTTCTCCATAATTCATAAATCTGTTTATGTTGCATATACCTGGTTGATATTGGAATGGGTTCCACAGAGCTTGGATATTTCCCAACTCTCTTACTGCATATATTTGCATGCATATCTTTTGGCTTTCTGGGATCAGTCTATAGGAAAACTTGTGTGATAATCCATGGATAAAAGTTCTGTCCATAGGCCCCTTCTTTCGAGCCGAGGTGGTTCTGGGCTTGCTCATGTCCGGAAGACGCCTCTTTTTGTGAACTTGGCAAAATGGATTCTGAAGATTGCAATGGGGCTGCTTTTTACTTTATGGGTTGCTCTAATATTTGTGTTCCCAGCAGAATTTGGGTCTGAACTATACCAAAAATGGGTTGCAGCGACCAGTGGAACTGTTTTTGGGGTCACAGGTTTGCCAATATTTGAACTTGTAGTTGCTTCTAACTGCTCTTTTCCACATGTATCATTGTTCCGTAACTAACCTAAATGCTGCAAACTGCAGGAAGCACGTTCCTGCTATTCAGCGGTCCCATTATCATCATTGCACTCCTTTCTGTAGTGTTTCTTATTATCTCCGGGGAAGAGGAGTTCCATGAGTATGTTAATTTTATTAGTTGGAAGTATAAGGGACTTGTCTTTACCTGGCCTTGTGTTTATACCTTTAGTTTCAGTATGCGTCTTCTGATTATCTTCAGAGTTCAATCACTTGAATAGTCACTGGACTTTTCGTAATGTAATATATATGAACTTGGGTGTAGGAAGAAGACTTCAAGTTATCCAAGTTTCCGCTTGTGGACATTTCCAGTTCTTGTGGATGGACCATTTGGTGTGGTTTCTGCTACTGAGTTTATTGGGATATTGCTTTTCATTGCGTTTGTTATCTGGGCTGTCTGTTCTTATACTGTGCGTATACTCAACTCCCTGTCTGCTGATGGCTCGACTTTCAAAGAGAATAGGTACGTAACATGCCTCATTCGAGATTTGAGCCTCATGATTATCTAGTTACTTGCCAATTGTTTAAGCTCTTCTATCACTAATCTTCATAATTTTTTTTATATTTACTGATTTTATATTTTATGTTGATACTTTCCATGGAGGATCTTTATTGCTTCCTTAAAACTGTTAAACCAATCCTTTAGTGCAAGCTTGATGAGCGCGTGCGCGCGTACTTATATACACACACACAAAATAGAGGGCCATTTTAAGGGATTTCTTGTGGGACCCACTTTTCTCTAATATTTTGACATCTTGACCGTTCAGTTTTTAGGTGCTAATGTATAGATCAGAACTAGATTAAATCAATGGACGAACCGAATCTGTCCAACCTGAACATTTCGTGTTCATAATTGAAAATTGTAGTTATGAATGGCTTAATGATTATCAATTTGGCTGCAAATTTACAGAAATGATCTATACATTATGATCTAAAGACTGAACGGTAGAGATGACAAAATATTTGAGAAAAGTGGATCCCACAAGAAATCCCTTAAAATAGCAAAAAAAAAAAAAATCTCTTAGTGGAAAGGCCTTGTATATTAGGGCCATCCACTAAGGGATCCATTGTTTTGGCCAATTTGAGGGACAACAAGGACAGCCGTTGGATCTCTTTTAATGATCTTAGACGGCTAAGATTAAATCAAAGAATTCAACCCTCTCTAAAGTATACATATACTAATGAGTAATTTCTAAGGTTCATTGAAGAATGTTTCAGATTTTTCTCATCCTCAGGAATTACTCATTCGTGTATGTCAGCCATTATGAAACAATGAATATACTTGGGAAAGATCATAGAAGAATGTTTCAGATTTTTCTGAAGTTCATTCCAAATCTGCATATGTTATCTTTTGAAATCCTATGGTTGGCAAGTAAGAATTAATCTCAAGATTTTTACGTTAATTGATAACCATACTCATGCGAGTGGGGAACTGACGCCAAATGAATATGTCACACAAGCTAACTTCAATATGTCACACAAGCTAACTTCTACTGAAGTTATGGAGGTTCAATCAGTGAGATCTAAAGTATGACTCTTATGCTTATTAGATTATACACTGCCTGTCAAATCATTTGAGAACTTAAAAATTCTTTAACTTCTAAAGAAAGCTTACAGATTGTGTGATATTACATCATATGTCTATTTTTTTTTTCCTTAAAAATTTACCTGCTTCAGTGTACACTCTGTGATAGGAGGGGAAATATGTTTATTTCCATTCTCTTGTTTCTTACCTTAATGAATGGGAGAAGAACCCAAAGTTTCCCTGTCAGCAGACTTGTATTTAGCTATCCACCCTTACAGAGAAATTTTTGGCTTAAGTAGCAAAGTATTAATATTTGGGCTTAAAACAGTATACATGAAACTCAATTCCTTCACAATTTGCATGCAAACAGTGAAACTCTTGTGCTATTTCGTCCGTTTTAAAGATTAATTCTGTTAGCTGATCGATTTACTTGTTTACTTGAACTTGTCAGTTTGTTGTTCATGGAAATTTTGGGACTTCGTTTCGGCTTAATTGGCTTGTTTTGCTTCTCATTTTTGTTCCTGCCGATCTCAAGGGGATCAGTTCTTCTTCGCCTCATAAATATCCCTTTTGAGCATGCTACGAAATATCATGTATGGCTGGGACATCTAACAATGCTGCTCTTCACTGTCCATGGCCTTTTATACGTAGTGGCATGGACGATTGAGGGTAATCTCCTTCAGGAAGTGAGTTCTCATGCTAGATTTAGTATTCTCTTGTACATTTCATTTTCATTCATTTTCGTAGCCATAATAACGAGTAAACAATAAGCACTGAGAACTAAGTAACAAGCATATGTGCTTCTAGCCTTGTCATTTGATTCTGGAGTTATTTGTCAATGCAGTACGGAATTTTCTGTCTTAGTCATTATCTTGCTTTCTTTCCATTTGGTCTAAGTTTAGTCTTTTTTTTTTTATCTATAAAATGTTTGGAGAACCATACTAGAGGTCGACTTGACTCATATTCTTATGTCGAACTGCTTATTTATAGTCTTCTTTATTTGATGTAGATATTGTCATGGACTGATATTGGTATTGCCATTCTTCCGGGAGTAATCAGCCTCCTTGCTGGCCTCTTGATGTGGGTTACATCTATGCCTCCAGTGAGAAAGCTGAATTTTGAGTTATTCTTCTACACTCATCAGTTATATGTCATTTTTGTCGTCTTTTTGGCTTTGCACGTCGGTGATTTCCTTTTTGCATTTGCTGCTGGAGGCATATTTATTTTTCTTCTGGATCGTTTTCTAAGATTCTGTCAATCACGAAGGGTTGTTGATATAATTTCAGCAAAGTGCCTTCCATGTGGAACTGTAGAACTGGTTGTCGCCAAACCTGAAAGTAAAAACTCTTCTTCACCCGATTAGTATTTCTGTAGTAGTGTGTTAGTGTTTTATGACCATATGAGTGACCACTAGCTGTTTTATCTTTCAGATCTGCGGTACAATGCCCTCAGTTTTGTTTTTCTTCAAGTTCGGGAGCTATCATCGCTGCAGTGGCATCCTTTCAGTGTGTCATCCAGTCCTATGGATGGTAAATATCATATATCTGTGCTCATAAAGGTTCTTGGGAAATGGACAGAAAAGCTAAGAGGAAATATCTTGAAAAGCTCTGAGGATGTGCCGTGCAGTCTTCCTACTAAATTAACAGCTTCTGTTGAAGGGCCTTATGGGCATGAGATACCGTACCACATGATGTATGTATCCTCTTCCTTGATTGTCATTCAATCAAAAAATTGTATCAGGTGGTACTAATCAATGGTTTGGCAGTCAGTTTACACTAAATGAGGAAATAAGTGAAACATATATATGCTTGATAATGTGCACACTATCTGGTGTCATGGCAATAAAATTTGGACAGTATTTGATAGAAAGTTCAATTATTACACAGAAAGGCTTGAATCTGATACAAAGCTTATTGTCTAGTCGTCCTTATTCTGGTTCGAAATAGAGGAATTTGGGACATCTAGATTAATGATAACTTTTACTTTCATTCACTAATGGCTTGGCTTTTTGTTTTATTCTCTCTGCAGGTATGAGAATCTTATTTTAGTAGCTGGTGGCATTGGGATTTCCCCTTTCCTGGCCATCTTGAGTGACATTCTCCATTCTGTTCATCAAGGAAAGCCCTGTCTACCCAGAAATATCTTGATCGTATGGGCGGTCAAAAAATCAAATGAGCTTCCTCTTCTTTCAACCATTGACATGGAATCAACTTGTCCATCTTTCTCTACTAAACTAAATCTTCAGACTCATATTTATGTCACTCGGGAATCTGAACCTCCATTGGTATGTTTTATTATATTTTGACACGCTGTGCCTCGTCTAATTTGGTTACGTGTCTATCCTTTTGTTATTGTAGTCATTTGTTTGGCATTTGATTGTTGCTATTTGCAGGAAGAGGGTCAAGTTGAAAGCACTGTCGAGTCTTCTCTTTGTCCCATGTCCAAAGGGTGTGGTATGTCTGTTTTGGTTGGTACTGGACATAATATATGGTCTGGCCTATACGTTATCTCATCTACACTGGGCTTTGTTATCCTAATTGGTTTGTTGGATATCCTCTACATAAACCCATTTGATATAACCACATGGTGGTACAAAGGGCTTCTTCTCTTAGCCTGTATGGTTGCAAGTGTTTTTATCTTTGGGGGTCTCGTGGTTGGTTTATGGCATCTCTGGGACAGAAGAATGTCAGCAAAGGAGCAAAGGAAGGAGGCAGAGCATATAAAAGCTGTAGCTCACAATGATTTAGACGAGAGAAATCCTGCAAACTTTACCAGCATTAATTATGGTGCAAGACCAGACTTCAATGGTATGCCTTCCTGACATGTCTTTTCCCATTGTAAATACACATTACATGAAGTTAATGAATATGTATCTATAATTCTATATGCGCATGCATTTTAGAGATAAATCTTAACTATACGCTTGGCAACAAATGGTTCAAATGCCAATTTACACTGACAATGGATCACGTTCATGAACCATGGTAAGTTATTGACCATTGATGTCTGGAAGCCATATCTGATGGCTTACATTCTTTTACAGTAAATAGATGTTTTAACCCCGAGCTCTTTGTACTGCAGAAATTTTTGGAACCGTATCAAGGGAATGGGGCCCTGTTGATGTTGGTGTATTTGTTTGTGGTCCTCCATCTCTTCAATCAAGTGTTGCTAAAGAAATCAGGTCACACACTCTGAGGAGACAATCCATTGATCCTGTCTTCCATTTCAACAGCCATAGCTTTGACCTGTAGCTTGCACCCTCAATGTTTAAAGTAAGTACTTAATTAGTTTAAGGTAACTTAAAGCCTTAAAGAATGTACGTACGTATCTCCACTCAAAAAAAAAAAACAAGAAGAAGAAGAAGAAGGATGTACATATCTATTTATATGATTGTACATATATATATTTAAAATATGTGTACTGTATGCTGGTATGATCTACCATGATGAACGTAGTTGACTAGTTATGGTCTCCACTCCTTATACTCTAATTATTATGTATCTAAATTTTGTTTTTTCTATGAATCTGTATTCTGTAGTAGTCGAAATCTTACTCTTTCATGTCTAAGGAATATGAGGGTTGGTTCAGCCCCACTGCTTGCAAGCAACACCAAACTGTAGTCTCCACAAAGTTTACTGTTTTGTTAAACTAGAAAAGCAAGTGGAATTCATCAATATAGTATTAATCCTCCAAAGTTGATCAAACCAGTATCCACGTACGGACTCTAATTATCTCCATGGATATGATGATCAATAGGAGAAAATTTGTTATTGTAGAATTCATGCTTATGACCCTAAGAAAGAATTCTTTAATCTGTTTTTCTAGTACTGAGGATTTGATTAGGAGAGAAATTTGTGGAGACTGAAGCTCCAACTTTACTCGAACCTTAGTTAGCTTAGAAGTAAGTGACACGTGCATCAAATGTGATTATATGATGTTCAACTCCTATTGTAATTGCTTTACATCTATCCAGCTTACAACCCTGCAAGCTACTTATTCTATAATCTTTAACATATTAATTCAAGCCTCTCTATACTGGTAACATCTTGTTGCTAGGTACATATACTCGATACTAGGTATTTTTTGGACGTCTCTCTTCTTCGGTTCATCCATATCTGAATCCAAATATTGATGAGACGATGGCAAATAGTATCAAACTGTCATTAGGAAAGTTAGAACTTCGACAAGTCAATAGCACTATTATTATCTAAACTTCTGGGTAGCAACCAATCTTCCCTGCCACACTTGAACCGCTGTGAATTAACAAATACACCACGCCCTTCTTTGTTATCTCGATCTCATATTCAGCTTTGCTTTGTTAGACGAGAAGTAAAGCTCATGAGCTAACTAGCCCCCCATTACTTGGAGGGAGGACATTTGAAAATTGAAATACAAGTATACATGGCATGAACTACAAGTATAGATGACTATTTACATTCCCATGTTTATAAAGGGACACAATTGCATGGACAACTCCCAACCCCAAAACTTCAGTTCTGGCCGGTCATGGCCAATGGTGAATCAGAAATACTCTCTGCTCGTCTATATCAGCCGCTTCTTTCCAACTCCGCTGCCGACGTAGCTCCTTGTTCAAATGGCGGGAACAAGAACCGCTTCTTTTTGTCATTGTCGAAATGGGTTCTCAAATTTACAATGTGGTTAATTTTCATTGCATGGGTTGCTCTCTTTTTATTAGTACCTACGGATCTTGGGACTACTCTATCTAATGATTGGCTCGCTGCTACTGGTGGAACTCTATTTGGAGACAGTGGTATTAATCTCTAATTTTTTTTTTATTATTATTATTTTTTTCAGATGGCTAACTTGTTTTGATTATTAAGTGATGGCAGGGAGTGTATTGCTGTTATTCAGCGGTCCAATTTTGGCTATCGCTTTACTTGCTTTTCCATATATCATTATTGTTGGGGAAGAAGAACAACAGCTTCAAGAGTATGCATGCAATACTCTTAAAGACCGGAATTGTACGCCGCCTATCTTGTGTTCGTTAAAAAGCACATTAATCTACTACAGGAAGAAGAAGCCCCCTCGATTCAACTTATGGACCTTTCCTGTTCTGGTGGATGGACCATTTGGAGTTGTCTCTGCTGCCGAATTGATCGGCATTATTCTCTTTATTGTATTTGTTCTCTGGGATCTGTATGCATTCACAGTAGTGAACTTTGGGCTGTTAGCCACCTATGGTGATTTGAGCCTTGGAGAAACAAGGTACATACTAACGTACAGAACCCATGTTTTTTTTCTGGCAGGGTTTTTTACACTTGAAAAGCTATACGAATTGGAGGTATTAAACATATTAGCTATACAATTCATATTCTTAAAATTGATGACATATTTTTAGAGACAAGCTAGTGTACTGGTGGGTATGAGATACCCTCATTTACAACTATTTGAACAAAAATTTACAAGTATTTGAACAAAAATTACAACATTGAGAACAAAAGTTAACATATTCATTTACACTATTTACATATAGTTAAACAAAAATTACAACATTGACAACGAATTTATTCAAAAACTTGTAAAAATGTCGTAAGAGGTGTAATTACCATTATTAGAACTAAGATTACAACATTGACAACGAATTTGTTCAAAAACTTGTAAAATGTCGTAAGATGTGTAATTACCATTATTAGAACTAAGATTACAACATTGACAACGAATTTGTTCAAAAACTTGTAAAATGTCGTAAGATGTGTAATTACCATTATTAGAACTAAGATTACAACATTGACAACGAATTTGTTCAAAAACTTGTAAAATGTCGTAAGATGTGTAATTACCATTATTAGAACTAAGATTACAACATTGACAACGAATTTGTTCAAAAACTTGTAAAATGTCGTAAGATGTGTAATTACCATTATTAGAACTAAGATTACAACATTGACAACGAATTTGTTCAAAAACTTGTAAAATGTCGTAAGATGTGTAATTACCATTATTAGAACTAAGATTACAACATTGACAACGAATTTGTTCAAAAACTTGTAAAATGTCGTAAGATGTGTAATTACCATTATTAGAACTAAGATTACACAAAGTATGACTCAAATTACAACTTTGATAACAAAATTTGTTCTCACTTTTGTAAATGTGGGTATGAGATACCCACCATTACACTAGAATTTCCCATATTTTTAACTTATACACAAATTAATTCCTACTGAAAAAGAAAAAATGGCAATTCATATTTAGATGAAATCTTTGGTCAACTGCTTCATGAGTAGGTGCTGTAAACCATTTCCTGTTTATGGGGTTAATTTGCTTTCCCTTCTCTTCCTTTTCTTTTTTGGGTCTATATGAAGGGGAGAACGGAGATATAGATCTTTTATATCTTTTTCTCCAAAGGAGAGACTTACCACTTTCAAAAAGATTTATTTTCAATTCGATCCACAAACATGTCAACCTGCATGCAGTTTTCTAATTCTATATTAATGGTGAGATCGAGGTAATATAGGAAGGTACTATATAGTATTCAATGTTAATTGTCAGCATAATGCATAAAATTTAGTAGTCTAAGAGATACTGTATCCAATATTAATGTTCTTCATAGTTTGCATGACATGAAATATATGTAATCCTTTTCTTCAGTTTGCAGATTGGTTTCTTCAGCTGATGATCAGTTTCCTCTTTTACTGAACTTGCCAGATTAACGTTTCTGCACAATTTGGAGCGTAATCTTGGTCAGATTGGCTTGGTTTGCTTGACATTTTTGTTCCTGCCGGTTGCAAGGGGATCAGTTCTATTTCGCCTTATAAATATTCCTTTTGAGCATGCTACGAGGTATCATGTGTGGCTGGGAAATCTCGCAATGCTGCTCTTTGCTATCCACGGCCTGTTATATGTATTGATATGGACAAGTAAGGGTTGTTTCCTTAGTCAAGTGAGTGGTCCATTCCAGATTTAGAAACTTGCCATAGCAATTGAGCAAGCGATAAGCATGTGTTAGTAGCCATGTACATGCAGATTGATTGATTGTGGGAATTAATTAACCTTTAATTGCTTGCTAGACATATACGTACATTTATGCTTGCAATTAAACTTTAAAGGTTCAAATCATTTCCATGCTTAAACGGTAGTATACATGTATCTTTTTATGCAATAGACATTAAAGACTGCAAATTACATTATATGGTTAGCATGCTCTGAGATTGTGAGAAAAGTTCATGTGTGAAATATGTCATTGAAAAGACTACTGCATAAATCAATACTAGGTACATAATATGAAATGAATTTATGAAAAGTGAAGTATTGAAGACTAGTTAAGGCTATCATTTATGTGATAATACTACTTACATGCTTGGTGCCTGGTACGAAGTTAGGAAAATCCATTTTAGTGTCTTGATATATCAATTGAATGGGCAGAGGACCATAAAAGAGCAGAGAA
Source organism: Rosa multiflora (assembly GCA_002564525.1). Lineage (NCBI taxonomy): Eukaryota > Viridiplantae > Streptophyta > Magnoliopsida > Rosales > Rosaceae > Rosa > Rosa multiflora. The sequence continues at coordinate 24,824 of BDJD01003912.1, forward strand.
CGTTGACATGTTTAACTGATAAATTTTTCATATATTTTTTTTCTTCTAAATTGATGCAGATATTGGAGTGGAAGGATACTGGTGTTTCCAATCTTGCAGGATCAATTAGCCTTAGTGTTGGTCTGTTGATGTGGATCACAACACTTCCTCCGGTCAGAAAGCGGAATTTTGAGTTGTTCCTCTACACTCATCAGCTATACGTCATCTTCGTGGTCTTTTTGGCTTTGCACATTGGTTATCTCGTTTTTCCTACAGCTGCAGGCCCCATATTTATTTTTGTTCTTGATCGTTTTCTGAGGTTCTGTCAATCACGAAAGAGTGTTGATATAATTTCAACCAAGTGCCTTCCATGTGGAACTGTAGAGTTGGTCCTCGCAAAACCCGAAAGTAAAATTTAATGTTCTTCATCTTCACATGTACCTGTATTTGTTTTATATATGTTCCGTGTATAACTGTATACATGAGTGACTATATGAGTCTTTCAGGTTTGCGGTACAGCGCCCTCAGTTTTGTCTTTGTTCGAATTTGGGAGCTATCAAGGCTGCAATGGCATCCTTTCAGTGTTTCGTCCAGTCCTATGGATGGTAAACATCATATATCTGTTTTGATAAAGGCTATTGGGAAATGGACTGAAAAGCTAAGAGATTCTGTCTTGAAAAATTTGGAGCTACCTTGCACAAAGTTAACAATTTCTGTTGAGGGTCCTTACGGGCATGAAAAACCGTACCACATGATGTATTTACTCTCTTTCGTAATTCTCATTCATTCAATCGTATATGTTTCTTATCTAATCAATACTGGTTTGGCAAGTTAGTTTTTAAACTAAATAGCATAAGGAATAATGACTTGATATTTTGTTTTGCTCTCTCTCAGGTATGAAAATCTCATCTTAGTAGCAGGTGGCATTGGGATTTCACCTTTCTTGGCTGTCTTAAGTGACATTCTCCACTCTGTTAAGGAAGGAAAAGCTTGCCTACCAAGAAATATTTTACTTGTCTGGGCAGTCAAAAGATCAGATGAGCTTTCTCTTCTTTCAACCATTGGCATGGACTCAACTATCTATCCATCTTTCTCTAATAAACTAAATCTTCAGGCCGATATTTACGTTACTCGGGAGTCTGAATTTCCATCGGTACGTTCCCCTCCATACTTAATTTGGTTCGCTTTCTTTCTATTTTTTTTTTTTATAAATTAAATAGAGGATTAGGTGATATTAGTTCCTCTGTGATAGCCGATTTGGGGTGACTGGCATCCACCCACAATCTCGAAAGAAAGGGGGCCTTCGCAACCAGGTCTTTCTATATTTGTTAGTTTTATCTAAGTTTTTGCATGTAATTGTTATTTGTAGGAACATGGTGAAGTTGGAAAGAGTACTGCAGATTCTTCTGATCTCTGGCATCCACCCACAATCTCGAAAGAAAGGGGGCCATCGCAACTGGGTCTTTCTATATTTGTTAGTTTTATCTAAGTTTTTGCATGTAATTGTTATTTGTAGGAACATGGTGAAGTTGGAAATAGTACTGCAGATTCTTCTGATCTATGTCCCATGTCCGAAAGGTCTGGAATGTCCGTTTTGGTTGGTACCGGACATAATGTATGGTCTTGCCTGTATGTTATCTCATCTACTTTAGGCTTTGTCATCTTGTTGGGTTTGTTGGATTTCTTCTACATCAACCCTTTTGATATAACTTCATGGTCATACAAAGGATTTCTATTCTTAGCCTGTATGGTCGCAAGTGTCTTCATCTTTGGTGGTCTGGTGGTTTGTTTATGGCATCTTTCGGAGAAAAGAACTTCAGCAGAGGAAAAATGTGAGGATGATGAATCAAATTTTGTTAAGATTGAGCACACAGAAACTGTAACTTACAATGTTGCACACCAGGAAAGTCCTGCAAGTTTAACCAGGAGCATTCGTTATGGTGGAAGGCCAGACTTTAAAGGTACCTTAGTGAATACAGTAAACTCCCTGAAAGATGCACCAATTCCAAAAACACAGAGCTGCAAATAGTGCAAATAGAGAGTTACTTTTCATCAATGATTTTGATAGTTTGAAACAATGTCCTATAACTACATTGTTTTACAACTAAAGCATATTTTGAACTTTTTCTAATGCAGAAATTTTTGGAAGCGTATCAAAGAATTGGGGCCATGTTGATGTGGGTGTCATTGTGTGTGGTCCTCCAACTCTTCAATCAAGTGTAGCTAAAGAAATCAGGTCACAAAGTACAAGAAGACAATCTGGAGATCCTATCTACCATTTCAACAGCCATAGCTTTAGTCTGTAATATACCTTGCCCCCTCTATCTTTATTGTTTGAAGTACTCAATTAGCTTAACTAGAAGCTATAAACTCTCAATATTGCAGCAATATTAGGGTTTTAGTTGTTTGATTCACAACTCTCAAGATCATGACAATAGTTCATAGTCTTGTAGGTAATTATCTTGGGAATGTTGCGAGTTTTCCTTTGGCTTCTGCTCACCCACTCGGGTGGGTAGAAGAATCTTCGCTCGTACCAAGCATTGGAAATCTTATGTCTTCTCCAAGATTGCCAAAATGTGGAGCTTTAAAGCGTTGGTGTTTTAATGGTCAAGTTGAGGCTGGCTTTGAACTTTCATAGTTAATAACCTTGCTGTACCTAAAACGTGAACCTAGCTTCTTTGTTTTGAGGGGAATGAAATTGATTCTCGTTGATTAATCAGCATTACAATCTAAATTCAGAGCACTCTCCACAGACAGAGGTGCAACAACCATATAAGTAGAATTACACTGTAAATGCATAGCAACCTGAGCTAGAATACGGGCAACTTGGTTGGCAGTCTAGCTTCTTCTTCTTTCTCTTTTTTATCTTCTTTTTTATCCCTTTTTGAGGGGAATGAAGTTGTTTCATTGATTAGACAACATTACAATCGAAATTCAACGCACTCTCCACAGACAGAGGAGCGACATCTAAGAAAATAGAATTACATTGTAATTGCATTGCATCCTGAGCTAATAGGTGGGCTACTTGGTTGGCTGACCTTCTAGTGTGTATGAGCCGTGCTGCAGGCATCCTAGTTTCTTGTTGCAAGGTGAGGTAGAAATATTAATTGCATAAGGATCTTTGTGATTATTAACGTTAATTGTACTATTTTTCTTTTTTTGGACCAATCATAGCTATAACTAGAAGGAGTAAAAGCTTATCTAAAATTGCTTGGAAGTTGAGTAGACAATCACAGGAGCTCAACTTTGCTGACTGTTTGGTGCTAGCTTGTTTGGTAGTACAGTAGAAGTACAATTAGTATTGATCTGATTTTAAAAGCTTGTTTCACCGTGTGTAAAATGTGGAGCAAGAGATTACCGATTACCATTAAATATGCATGTCTGCAAATACTAATATTTATAGTCAACTAAGATGGTTATATATATATATATATATATATATATATATATGGCAAAAGAACTTGCATTAAAAGGAACTAAGTTGGTTGTATGAATTTTTTTTTAAATAAATAGATAATAATTTTCGTTACTTATCGATCGATAGCCATTACCGCACATATATTATCCTAGGCTCGAACACATAGCTGTGAAAGCCAAGCAACTAGAATAACTAATTAACAAATATCACTTATTCTTTTATGTTTATTCAAACAAAACGAGCCTACAAGAAAGAGTTGCATTAGAAAATATCCAACTAACTACAGAATTCCCAATAGTCTAGGTACACAATTGTGGTATAACAAAGAACTCCACCGTATGACTAATTCCCAGTCCCAAAGTCAGTAGAAAGTCCAGTAAGATGTAAGCTCTAGTGAAACTTGGCCAACACCATCACCCTCTGACCATAACCATAGCAAAACACTACTTGGCCATAGGCCAGCTTCTCCTACCGCCAGACACACGCACCGCATCTAACATAGATCAGGCTCAAGATGATCAGCAACATCGATCACCAACCATCCACTAATAGCTAGTCCAAGAAGTTGAACATAGGCGTGTACTAGATTGTGAGAAACCACTGCAATCCCCAGCCCATCCCTGCAAACGCCATCCTCCATCTCGATACCCCATTGTGCTCAACTCCACCGGTGCCGCCATTTCACCAACCTCCATCTTCAGACCAAAGACAGACCAAATTGGGGTCGATCCAGACGTCCGGCATCTTTAGGCTCTAGGCTCTAGGCTCTAACTCATCTATAGGATAGCGGAGGAATGTTAGGGCTATGCAGCCCATCCAACGACAATGTCGTAAGGACGCGCCATCAGACTTAGAAGAAGACTTTTAGGGTTTCAGGTGCGTGAGAAAGTTTGGCTAAGTATGGTTGGTAATAGATTAAGTTGGTTATATTATTAACATAAGCTGGAGCATAATACATGTTTTGTTTTGGTGTTCTTTCATTTTGCTTTCCCAACTCGAACTTCTATGGACTTGAAACTTTATGAAATTTGGATTGTATAAAGATTCATTTTTGAGGTAAACTAATTATCTCCTAAATTTTGAATTTGAATTTGATGATAATTGAAGCCATTGCGAGAATCTGAACTGTGATGTTAGTCATTAGACTTGTGTTCAAACTCACTGAGCAGACTTCCAAGGTATTACTGATTAATTCATATTATAGTGAGTGGACTCCATTTGTGTAGATAGCCACAGACAACAAATAATAAGATGGATTGATGGCACGGGACAGCTGTCAACTGCATTTGACTTCACAACCAAGGGAGTTCTTCAGGTATCATCCATTTTCAATCGGACTGAGATGTTGAACTAGCTCCCAGCTGACTGCTACACCCACATATGCACACATAAAATCTTTCTCTTGAGTGGACATCTGCATTTGTTCTTGTTTTGACCATTGGATATGAGTCCTTGCCATTATAACCATTAGTATCCAGTAATTTATGCCAAGTTTCCAGACATTTTTGTTATGAACCTGTTTATTTCTATATAAGAAACTAAAATAGGCAACTATTACATCAAAATATCTTCTCGTCTAAGCACATGAGTACCCCAAGATGCTTGGTCATGTTATATTAGTTCATTTCTACAAGACTGGCATTTTAATTGAGATTTCCTTTTAACATGTTATTTTTGTTTCTCCCCTATTTTGGTGATAATCATGCATGTTTCTGCGTAGGAAGCTGTCAAGGGACAATTATGGAGATTACGTGATCCCCAAGGGAAGCCATCAGGTGTAATACAGTAGTACAGCTAGCTAGTTCCTATATTTAACTTGTGTCTAGTAGAAATTCTTTCTTCATTAAGCATTTGCACTTGTCTTCAGATTTAGATTAGTATATATGGGCCATTTTGAATTGATGCTCATGATTAGGTTTGTGTACATGAGACAATGGTGGATTAGTGGAAATTGCAATGAGTGATTTTGGATGTGGATTTTGTGGTTTCATGAATATGCAATTTTAATTTCCAGATGCATGCATACCAATTGTAACAGGAGACTACTAATGTGTTATCTCAAATAGCAAGCTAAAACAAAAGCACATCAAAATGTGTGGTTGCAGTTGAACAAAAACAACACAAAAACCAATTAGAAGTCTATTGTCTTTTTGGCATTGGGACGACAGAAAATTGTAGTCTAAAGGGAAAAACAACAACATAAGTTAGACGAAAGTATTGGCTAAAGTGTATAATAACAACAAATAAGTGGTTGGAATCAATCACAGACAATATAAAAGACCTAATAAAAGACCTTTCACACAACACTTAAGTGTCGTATGTATGGACCCTAGAACGACACTTAATTGTCCTCTTATGCTCTTTACGACCACATATAATTGTCGTTTAAAGTAAATTAGCACAACCTTTAATTGTTGTTGTATGAGAGAAGACACTACATATGAGTGTTCATATTTCTTATTTAAGGGCATTCAGACCACACAAATAAGTCTTGCAAATATGCTTCACACAATAGCATTTAAAAAATACTGTGGTTGTTTTGTTTATCAGACAATACAAAACTGTTGTTTGAATGCTTTTAAAGATACAGATCACAATGTTCCCAAAATGCAAAACTCATCAGACAACACAAGACTTTTTTTTTTTTATGTCGTCTGATGCCCCCAAGAGATGACACCGTACTAGACGACACATTTTTGTTCGTTCAGACGACAGAACAGTTCTGTCGTCTGAAGGCCTTTTTGGCATAGTGAAGGAGTTGCTGCATTCCAGCAGCATTGAAAGCCATACTTCAAAAAGTTAGGGTTGAGATAGCGTCTGCGCTTCCATAGGGTTTTAGTTTAGAATAATTAAACTAAATTATTTGCCAAAAAAAAAAGAATAATTAAACTAAATTATCTTTGATGTAGCACAAGATTTTAGCCAATTTCAACAAAAAATCTCGAAAAGAAAGAAGCGTCTTCACATTAAGAAGAGTAATTTGAATATTGAAAATTGGTATTCAAATAGACTTCTTAATGATGGAATTAATCATAAATTGTTATTTTGGATATATCGGGATTCTCGAGCAAAATCTTGATTGGGATTCCAAGCGTAATATTGTTTTGTATCTAGGATTTTATTTTTTATTTTTATTTAATCAGGTTTAATTAAGTTTCCTAGTTTTAGCCTACAATAAATTGTTCTTTATGTTTTCTAGTTGTTTTAGGTTTATGCTATGTGCCCTATATAAGGCACCTCTTAAATTATAATTTTCATTCAAGTTATCAATAAAAAACCAAATATTAGATAAGTTTCTCTATGTTTCTTACGGCTGTGCCCGTAATTGCTAGTTGATTCTAGCTCATCTCATATGTCTTTCGACGCTTGACGGAGCCTTTTACTATCATATTCATGCTTCCCGCATTATTTGGTATCAGAGCGGGCATCGCCCGCTCCTTAGCAGACGACGATCCAAGGGAAAAGTTCACTACCGCCAACCTCAACGACGCTGTTTGTAGAGTATCTATCAAATAAAGTTTTGTTGAAGAGAAACATACCAAGGGATTTGCCCTAGGACGACCTCATCAATCCAAAAAAAACATGGAACATTGGATATTCACAACGCCGGATTACAATGACTTCCGAATAACATGTATCATCAAAGACAGGGTATGCTCGGTAATACTTGACTGTGGTCTACTAGAGAACTTTGTAGCAAACAAAGTTGTGGATTATTTTCAATTACCGATAGTGAAGCTAAGAGATCCATACTAGATTCCATTTGGAGAGGATGAATATGCACAAGTAACAGAGGTTTGTAAAGTTCCTGTCTCTATGAGAAATTTTATAAAGAAGAGATTACTTGTCATGTGATTGACATGGACGACACTGATATGCTTTTTGGAAGACCATGGCATGAAAGCGTCAAAGGTGGTTATTGCAAAGACAACACATATTTATTTAGGTGGGAGTCGCACAAAATTAAAATCAAGCCTGGAAGGAAGAACATCAAGAATGACCATCCTGAGGTGTGTGAAAAGGAACATGAAGAAGCCACTCTGAAGATTGAAGAGAAACTCAGTAAGGACAAGGAAGCTGATTTATTCATCACATCGATATCCATGTCATGCATGCCTAATTGTGTTCAAGATCAACCCAAGGAGAAGTCAATGCCCATTCCTTTTCAAGTGGAGGAGTTCAAGTTTCAAGATGCATATTCTAAACTTGTCTACGGTATTGGACTCATGGTGATACCTTTTAATTTCGAGAATATTGAAGTTGATGGCTTATCATGTTTTATTCCTACTAATGATAGAGCTACATGCAAGAGGAACTCGAGGTTGAGTTCTTTTCAAGTGGAGGAGACTGATGTAGTACGAGATTTTAGCCAATTTCAACAAAAAATCTCGAAAAGAAAGAAGCGTCTTCACATTAAGAAGAATAATTTGAATATTGGAAATTGGTATTCAAATAGGCTTCTTAATGATGAAATTAATCATAAACTGCTATTTTGAATATATTGGGATTCTTGAGCAAAACCTTGATTGGGATTCCAAGCATAATATTCTTTTGTATCTAGGATTTTATTTTTTATTTTTTATTTTTATTTAATCAGGTTTAATTAAGTTTCCTAGTTTTAGCCTACAATAAGTTGTTCTTTATGTTTTCTAGTTGTTTTAGGTTTATGCTATGTGCCCTATATAAGGCACCTCTTAGATTGTAATTTTCATTCAAGTTATCAATAAAAAAAACCAAATATTAGAGAAGACAACACATATTTATTTAGGTGGGAGTCGCACAAAATTAAAATCAAGCATGGAAGGAAGAACATCAAGGATGACCATCCTGAGGTGTGTGAAAATGAGCATGAAGAAGCCACTCTGAAGATTGAAGAGAAACTCATTAAGGACAAGGAAGCTGATTCATTCATCACATCGATATCCATGTCATGCATGCCTAATTGTGTTCAAGATCAACCCAAAGAGAAGTCAATACCCATTCCTTTTCAAGTGGAGGAGTTCAAGTTTCAAGATGCATATTCTAAACATGTCTACGGTATTGGACTTATGGTGATACCTTTTAATTTCGAGAATATTGAAGTTGATGGTTTATCATGTTTTATTCCTACTAATGATCGAGCTACATACAAGAGGAACTCGAGGTCGAGTTCTTTTCAAGTGGAGGAGACTGATGTAGGACGATATTTTAGCCAATTTCAACAAAAAATCTCGAAAAGAAAGAAGCGTCTTCACATTAAGAAGAATAATTTGAATATTGAAAATTGGTATTCAAATAGGCTTCTTAATGATGGAATTAATCATAAATTATTATTTTGGATATATCGGGATTCTCGAGCAAAATCTTGGTTGAGATTCCAATTATATATTTGCATAATATCCTTTAGTATTTAGGATTTTATTTAATGAGGTTTAATTAGGTTTTCTAGGATTTTATTTAATGAGGTTTAATTAGGTTTTCTAGGATTTTATTTAATGAGGTTTAATTAGGTTTTCTGGGATTTTATTTAATGAGGTTTAATTAGGTTTTCTATTTTTAGTCTATAATAAATTATTATTTTTTTTCTAGTTGTATTAGGTTTTTGCTATGTGCCCTATATATATATGGCACCTCTTAGATTATAATTTTCATTCAAGTTATCAATAAAAAACCAAATGTTAGAGAAGTTTCTCTATGTTTCTTACGGCTGTGCTCGTAATTGCTAGTGGATTCTAGCTCATCTCATATGGCTTTCGACGCTTTGACGGAGCCTCTTACTATCGTGTTCACGCTTCCCGCATCAATCTCACATTGAGATTTGCATAGGGATAACTAAGATTACAGTATACAAATAAGTGCAACAAAAATAAAAGCATATACTTAGTTGTTAGCAGTATAATTGGTTGACAACATAGGAAAAGAGTCAAGCATATAATGAGTACTTAAAAAAAGTATTTGACCAAAAAAAGAAATAATAATTCGAAAATTTTCTTAAACATGTCCCGCCTAAGCACAATTGATTGAGGCGATTGGCCATTGCTTAGCTCCTAGGCGGCCGCCTTGAGTATTGTTAGAACACTATGAAAGTCAGTGATACAAAGCAATTAGGGTCAGTTAAAGTTTATATATGTGAGATTATTATTCAAGAGCTAAGTAGTCTTATGTATGAATTAGTTTCATTAAGAACATGTGCGTGTTAATTTTTATTTATTTTTATTTATTTTTACTCATACCTCTTACTTCAGGACAAATGTCTAAAAATTCTAAACCCTACGTCTTCGGTGTGACACATGAGCATGAGTAACACGGAAAGTAAGTTGGGTTGCATGCATTCCTCGAAAGGGTGATGTGCACTAAGGGTAAGTGAGGTGCATCTAACGTAGTGTCTAACAACTTCACACACTTAAATTGCAACTAGAACACCTCCATTGTCAACATCGAGAAGCGATACTAGAGCCAATCCAGGTCACTTAGGAGGGAACTCAGCATGAATCTAAACCTTACCGCCTTGGAAACCTTGAGGATCCACTATGAGAACCATACTATTAGGTTCATAATTGCCTAGTAATTATTCCCCTAATCTTGCACTTTTGCTTAACTACCCTTAAAGTTATTTGTTTACATTTCTTGTTTTCCTTAGCATGCTAAGAAATGATGGAGAAACTTGAAAATGTCCTAAAAAGGCAACTTTAGCACCTTTTCCTACTTCGGCTAGAAGAATCCGAGCTAGGCAAGGAAGAAAGAGCGGTAACCTGATTAAATGAACTCGAAATGAGTTTAAATTTTATAAAATTATTCTAGATATCCTGACAATCATTTCTAATGAGGAGTTCAAGAGGTTTTTAGGAGTGGAAGGTCTTCAAAAAATCGGTGCAAGTTTCTGCACTAGAAGACGAAAACTGTAAAACCGGACATGTATAGGTTCCGACAGAATTTCCAGCCAAATCAAGGTGAACTAAGTGCTGAAATTTTACCAGGATGATCTAAACTCATGGAGGAACATTTGGCACAAAGAAAGCGATGACCAATTTTGAAGTATTGGTAGAGATTAAATTGAAGGAAGAAAGAAGAAGAAATTATGCAAAAAGACAAAAATCTGGCGAGGTGGTGGATGGAAGTCAATGGTGGTGCCTATTGGTCAACAAGTCAAAAGGCAAGGGAAGGAAAGAGTGGAATCCTAATTCAAATTCAAATAAGAATAAGACAAGTGAAAGGAACATTTTCACATTTTGTCCCCTTGATGTTGACCTTGTCTCCTTATCCCTTTGTTCAATTACCCATTTGCCCATAATATTCATCTCTACAAAAATATATTTTTGAGCATTTAGGTAATTAGAAAGTCATGTCAAAAGCAAGATCCACATTTTAAGCTTACATCTTTTGGCCTTCACATCTAATTATCCATTCCTTTCATCTCCACCCTTCATTTCCAAACATTTGCCCATTAAAAAGACCTCTTTTCTCTCTCTTGAACGTTCACCTCCTTAGCTCTCTCATTTTGCAACATCCAAAACTCTCTTTTATCTAGCTTTAGCTTAGTTTTTTTTTTTAAAGCTTGTACATAGTTCTTTGAGTTTTGTGTAAGAGAAATGTCTGTAGCTACTTGGGTTTCACCAAAATTGAAGCATTTACACGCTTTAGATCAATCACAACACTTGTTTTCATACATTCAAGCCTTTTTTCTTCATAGCACTGAGAGATTTTGTGAATTAGTACAGTGATTTGGGTTCTAGAAAATAACTATACTTTGAAGCATTTCTGATCTTGTGTAGCATCTTGGAGTGTAGGAAAAGCCTTAGAGGTTTGAGTTTGGTTCTAAAAAAAAAAAACCAAACTCCCTAGATATTCTTCTAATGTAAAATGAGAAACAAATTGTTCTAACAATTCTCTCTACTATGCTTATATACAATAATCACTTTGTGGTTAGAGAAAAATACTAGACACTTGTAGGATTTTCTTTGTTTTAAACTTAGCCATCATCATTTTCAACAACGATGATGGATGAGGGTTTTGCCTAACTTGTGACAACAATGATGAATATATATATATATATATATATATATATATATCAGGAGTTACTCCAAGTATTGCTTGACGTAAAACAGATAGTGGATTTATTTGTCTTTTGTTGAATCTTTGCATGGCTCAATAGATAATTTGATAAGCCATTGATTTTTTTTTTCTGTGTTTCATAATACAGTTAACCAACATATTAACTAATCGATTACAATAAATTGGATCGGATATTGCAGTTTTTTCTTCTACAGTATCTTGACATGACATGAGCGTGAAAGATTTCACTCAGAGATGAAAAAAATTGCGGAGAATCGAACAATTACACAATATTTTCCTTATGTAACACGTTGGGATTATTTAGCTATTATGTTTATAGAAGCAATAACGGTAAATGGACCGGAACAATTGAGAAATATTCAAGTATCATAATATAAGGATTAGTAATCCATTATAGATTTATAACATTTCTATGCAATAACCACAACAAAAATCAATATTATATATCTCAATCTAAACCAAAACGATATTATAAAATCTCATCTCAATAGTGGACACTAGTGCCGCTGCTACGTTCCATCGGAAAGATATCTCTAAAATCAACAATATGACTCCCCCACTATAACGGCAGTGGAACCATATCCTGCAAATAAAAAATTATTTATTGTATCTATTTGTCACATTAAACAACTAATTACCGATTTTCACTTGATTGTAAAGATATAGTATAATTAATGTTAGAAAAAGAGTGTTTGTTTGCCAAAATCTAGAATTCTGACAGAAATGACTCTAGAAGATTAATAAACTTTAAGAATTAATTAAATCAGAAGGATAATTAAGATATTTACAAAATATATTTTTATTAAAAAAATAAAATAAAAAAGTATCTACAATCCACTTTTCTCTCCCCATTATCTTTTCTCTGCAATAACTAACTCTTTTCTTTTTTATTTTCTGAAGAAAAAAAATAATAATAACTTGCACATGCAGAACATGTGTGAGGAAATGCTAGTTATATATAAACTAATCTGGGAGTGGAAGTGCTCCTAAGAAGCCTGAATCGCTTGGTGCGGCAATAGATCTGAGGGAGTAAAGGTCTGTGGTGATACGTATGGCTAATGGATAGAACATAGAGAAGCAACCAAGACCACCCAAGGGATGCTAATATTCCAAATCTTTTACATGCTAACCTTAGCCTCTTAAACTTAAAAAAATAAAAATAGAGTAAGGTGAACTATTATTAGAAAGAAAAACATAATAAAATTGTAGTATCATGAAAAATAAAGATAGTAAGAGATACTGTACAGCTGTACTCCAACGATGAACATCTTGATAACTGTGGTAATATATGTAAGGCAAAATCTACAATACAATGTCTAGTTAGATGGAAAAACGAGTTGATTTGAGTTCCATTAAAAGGCATTGAATGTGATGCTTAAGATCAACATGAAAACCATAATCATCAAAGCTGGAAATCCAACCTCAGAGCATAATGGTATATTTAACCACCAAGATAAAAAAAAACAAGTCATCTAACAAAAAAAGAATAGAGTTCTCATTCATTCAATGGTTTTATATATATATATATATATATATTTGGTAAGCAAAATGTTAAGAAAAAGTTT